>JASGXE010014311.1:0-11839 GCA_030068105.1 Sinentomon sp. SZTP_YWyxl | reverse complement strand
GCATAGGCCAACCAGATTCAATTTTCTTGCCAGTTCAAAATGTATCTTCCATTTTGTTTACCGTCGCTGTTGATCATACGTTTTCTTGAAATCGAGGATGGGTCTGAACCGTGGCTGCAGAAGATGCATGGTTGGCCGGAACGGCTCCGCGCGTCTCTCTTCGGATTTTGTAAACAAACTAAATGGCGGCGTAAAAGAGGGATTGCAGTGATTTCATTGGTGGACACTCATTGTTTTGGTGAGAAGCAGCATCCAATCAAACAGTTGATTGACAGCACTCAAAGACACACATGGTTCTTTTTCTTGGCTCTCTTTCCTGCCTCTTTCCACTCTTTGCCTGCTTATTAGTTTTGAAAAGATCATCTGTTTTTTGTTTTTTGTTTTTTTTTCTTTCTTTCTTTCTTTTTATATACCTACATCCCTTTCTTCTCGGAAGTTCTATTTTATTCTATTTTTTCTACTTTTGTGTGTGTGTTTTTTTGAGATTGTGAATGGGTATGCATGAAGAGATGAGTATTAGATGGTTTCTCAAGGTTGGATCTTGCCTGGTTGTGTATGTGTGTGTGTCTGTTTGTGTGTCTGAAGTGATTGCTATATGACCAGGCCCCGTCCATATTCCGATGATCTCTTCGCGGTCCCTTCCCCTCCTTTCCCTTTACCCCTCCTTTCGATTATGCAGCCGACGGTCGCGTTTCCTTCCCATTCCTTCCCATCCCTTCCCTGGTATTTGATGAACCTCACTGTTCACAATTGATGATTGCCTTAATGGCATGAAAATCTGTAGAACAGAGTAAATCTGATACCGATACCGATACCGATCTTTTCTGAGCCACGTTCCAGACAACCATATTTCTACAGCCATGGTGCAAACTTGGAAGGTGAGTATCCCGCCAAGGTAATACTCCAACATTCATGAACTGAGGCCACCCATGCTAACGTGTTGTTTGTGTGAGATCATCTCAGAAGACCCACCAGAGCACCTAACCTGCAATTAGTTGCGTCACGATTGCCGACCGCAAAAACAAATAAAGTAATCACATTAGATGCGCTGGGATGTTTTTCGAGTTTTGCAAAACGGTAAGCGCCACCGTGGCACAATCACGATCAGCAAACTGATGTTTGCAAGAAAAAACGGTAGATGTCACGAAGAACTCATTAGCGGATGATCCGTGAGCAATAAAAAACGGATAAGATTGCGATCCGTGGGCGATAAAAAACGGACGGGATGATCAGCACTTGCGGCTGGATCTGGAGGTCGTGTCAAACTGGAATTAGCAGATCTTTCTGAGCCATACTTCTGTCGAAGGCTAAACGGGTTGGTGTTTCTGGTGTAGCAATGTCCCACCCCGCTATGGAGGGTTGGCTACACATAGCGACCCATCCCAGAGCCCCCACTGCCTTATCCGTAAAGAATGATGCCCTATTTTGGCGCAACTTGTTATGTAATCTGAACGGCCAAAGGAATACCTACTGACCCTCCGCCCCCTCGATAATGCGTCATTCAGACCCTCTGTCTTCACGATAATGCGCCATTAGGACCCTCCATCTCCGCGGTAAGCCGGCTTTAATGGACACATCGACCACGCCCCTTGCTACTTGCCGAAAAAAGGAACAATCTTGAGTGTTATTGTGAAAAGTGCCACAGCATCAAAGGTGCTTCCAAGCGTGAGAATTTTTTGGACGATCAGTTGTACAGGATATCCCAAAAGTGCCTGATTTAGCCAGCAATTTAGATGCTTTTTCCAAAAAGCCATCTGTACTTGGGAGATAACGTTCGCAGAGCGCTGCGTGGAGAATTTTCGTTGCTTTGTGCCCTTTCCATTAATTTACAAGTGCGTATGGGTAACACTTCCATATATAACCCGGCCACCACCGCCTCCCCTGCCTCATCCACCTCTGCCGCCTCACAACAGGTCACCTGGAGGTGGTGGCCGGGTTTATGTTGTTCGTGTTACCAATGCGTGTTTATCGGACCCAGAAAAGAACTGATCCTCGATTTTTAGGCAAATATGCCGATCCTCCGACAAGGTTCAAGCACAGTATCGGTCCACGAATAGAGTCGCGCGTGATGGAGACAGGGCCTTTTGGGCCATCCTGAACCCTATCCCTCTCATTCTTTCTGAGGTATTACTCGAAAATCCATACTCGAGGATTGGATTGTCATGTCCTGCAAACGGTCGCAAGATACCTCGATTTCATTTTGCGATTTCAAATCCGTGAGTTCTTGTCTTTACTCCAGACCGGTTTCTGAGATAATCAGCTAAAAATAGTTTCACCTTTTTTCGGGAAAATGACCAATATCGCAACAATCAACCATATTGTATGTCATTTTTTCTTTGGTTTTTCAAGACTCTCTTTCAACTGCGCATGAGATCCTTTTTTGTCTCCTTTGAAAGGCAGCATAAAAATATTATTACTTATGTCACACAAAAAGTGTTGCTGCAGACGACCACGCCGAATTTGTGATTCTTTTTCACAATTTTTTTCAAAACTGTTTTTGGTCATTTGCATCAATCCGTAAATCCGGATTTGATGTGCTGTGAAGGCGGAATTGTATTTGTATTTAATATTTCAGCTTGCGATATAAATTCAAACATTTGAAAGAACAAAAATGACAAAACTTAACAATTGAAAAGCAAAGGCGACAAAACGATTTTACATAAATCAGTATGTGGCAAAAATTATAAAGCAATAGGTGCAAGAAAGAGAACATTTGCTGAATTAATGTCCTTATACATGTGTTTTTCCCATTTAACTGTTTCCTCCGCAACGTTTTTTCTTCATTCTTACTCTTGCAGGCGGTGGAAATTAAAGAGCCAGATTACAACGAAGCTTTCTGCAGATGTCAGATTTAGAACTCCGTTATAAAAGAGATTCTTTAATTTCTGCAGCTTTATGCGTAGGTACATTAATTCCACCACCACTTTTTATCAACTCTAGATTAACGATAATCCGAGGATGCGAAGTACATTTCCGTAATTTACATCACGCCATTAATCCGGAGTGGATGGCCCTGATGTCGATATTGAGTAAGATGCATGGGACAGCAACCGAATCATAATGCTTAGACGAGCACAGCTGCACTGTTAAAATGCACCCAACTAGACCAATACGTGTGACAATTATTATTTCGCATCCATCGGAAACCGTAATCTGCGCTCAGGTCTCCATACATCTGAAACCTTTTTTTACCGCGGCTGTACATCACTCATTGGGGCACTTTTCCCAGTGCTTATTCGAGATGACAGAAGGGATAATGATTGGCTGAAACCAAAAACGATCGGCCGCTGTTTTTTTTTTTTTTTTTTTTTTTTGAAAAAGCATGCGCATGCATTTCGTTGCAATCCGAAATCCAAATTGTACATGTCATAGTCTGTGGCTCCTGCTGCCACACCTTATTCAAGATCGCAACTTGTGAAATTGATCATTCACTTTTTCGAGTTTGAATAAAATTGTCCGAAGATTTGGGAGCAGAAACCAGTTGCGGGAGAGAACCGGTTTCCCCTTTTGCGTAATAATCCTAATTTATGCTACGCGCGGTTAAGTGAAATATGAAACAGAAAATCGAAGCGAGTTTTATTTGACACTGTGCTCGATCTTCGTTACATGTGCATGCGAATGTCCTCAGAAATGAGAACGAATATTTTGTGCCCTTTAATTGGCACCAATCTTGGAGTATACATATACTGGAGTATGCTTCCATAGCACGGGACACTCGCCCTGTGGTTCATCACACGCAATCAAGCGGGTTCAGCCCTTTGCGGATGACAATGAATTTGAAGCACAGCGCGGCTGCACTGATAAGAAATCTGGGTGGACAAGTCAATCCGTATTTCTCAGTGCCGCTTATAAGCCTGCTTCAATATGATCACCAAGGATTTGCTAAAAATAAGTGGGATGGCACACTTCACTCTTAAAATGTAAAGAGGTCGTTAATGGGCCAAAACCAATGGTTACGTTGGCCAGTGACCTTTTCCACTCTTTACCAGAATTTTATTGTGAGGCCGTATGACGCAAATGGTTGATCGGCAACCCAGAAAGCACCCCCATATATGCTAGGAAGCAGTGTGAGCATAAGAGTCAAGAATTCAGCGCATGCCCGCCTTTGTCAAATGAGCCATGGATAAATAAAATTCAGGAATCTTCGTTATTCTTCTGTAGAAGCGAAACTGAAGGCTTATTCAGCGCTAGTTTTGTCAATGTTGGAGTATGCTAGCGCAGTTTGGGATCCATCCACTCAGGATCTAATTTCCAAATTTGAGATGATACAACGGAGGGCTGCCCGTCAAATTACTGGTCGTTTTTCCAGAGACATAAGTGTCACTAGCTTGTTAAAAGATTTAGGACTCCCATCCTTGGCAAATAGAAGGAAATCCCGCAGACTCCAATTGTTTAGTGAAACGGTTACAAACTCCCTAAATTTTAGTTTACCCACGTGCTATGAACTCAAACCTATACAGCGTAGAACAGACAATGGTCTCACTTTTACTGCTCCCTTCTTTAAGACCAACTTAGCTTTTAATTCTTATTTCCCTCGAACGATAAGGGATTGGAATAACCTCCCTGGCACAGCAAATATAATATCCCGCTCACGTGCTCTCCGTGGCGTCACACCAAACACCTCGCCATTGATTTCTTGAATTTTGTCTCCTTTTCTGTGTGGCTTGGTATATGATTGCTATTGAGTCGTTTTCTTGTCGCACAATGCCTTTGATTTCTCGATTTCTTTTTTTTTCTCTTGTGCTTGAGCTCTTTTTGACTAGGATTGCTTTGTGAATCGTCTTCCTGCCACCCAAAACCTTGGTGGCAGTCTTTGTGATTAATAATAATAAATAATAATAAAACAACACGAATATACAGCGTAACCCAAAAGTAGTTGGCAGAATGAAACTTTGTTGTTTTTATCACAGTTTGCGAACTGTTTTCCCAAGCTCCAACCGCGGATATAAACAATTTATCGGGACGCATGCAGGATAGCCCAAAAGTATTTGGGCACCGGAAAGTTTAAAATTGGCTGTTTTATCATGTTTTGTTATTTGGAACTTTTATAGCTCTAACCACGGGTGTGTCCACTTTATTTGGGACTACAATTTCCGACTATAATAGTCTTGACATCATTGGTTAGAGCAGAAAAAAGTGTCCGACATCATTGGTTAGAGCAGAAAAAAGTGTCCGATGGTAAAATATGATAAAACCAGCAAATTTACATGTTTTCCTATGGCCAAACACTTTTGGGCTACCCTGTATTTAGATGATGAATTTTGACGGCACCAACGCGGTCGTTTTTTGTTGACTGCTCACATGTTTCAGTAAATTTCTGACAGAAATAATTACGACCCATATTCATAATGACACCTGCGTCCCTTTTCTCGAAACGACAGAATGCGCTTTTCGTTGGTGATCATGAAGAAGGCAAGAGTCAAAGATGCTGCAAAAGAATAAGAGTAGAAGAATAACTGAAGAATAACTGCAACAACCTGTTCATGTCTGCAGGTGTTCATTGTTCATGGACACCTGGACTCAACGATCGCGGAGATGCGCCGTTTGAAGTCGCAGGTGACGGCTTCAAAGGCGAAATCATTGCCAACACATTCATCAAGATCTCGGAAAGCATAACATATCTCAAGTGATGACAGATGAATCAAGCTGAATGTCATGAGTTCTTGAAGATATGCTTTTCAAATCCCTGCGCAGCGAGCATCCTAAGTCGCAGGCTGCTGTCCTTGTTATAAATTGAGTTTCTGGCCAAATTTGATTGGACTTGAAAGTTTTAGGGCAGATGTTCTGTTTTCTCCACAGGAGTTTGAAAATTAATTCTTCGGATTTCAAAATATAAGAATTGCTCCATAAACCCAGAAATTTATGCCTCTCAGCAACATATGTCATGAAAGGGAAACACATTTGGTCTTGCTCTCGTCTTTGTAATGTCTGCCCCATTTCTCGTGCCTGTTTTTCCTGTTTTTTGACGTTTCTTATTGTTTTTTTTGTGCAAAAGTGTTATTGTTATGTATGATAGTGTGGAAACCCCCACAAAATACAGTCATTCAATCAATCAATCATAAAGAGTTTTGCTGTACGTAAATGTTCAAATGCGCCACTGCCGATGCTCTATTGGGATGTAATTTGATCGGAAAATTATTATAGGGTGGCATTCAAGTTATTACCTGCAAGTAACCCTATAAACTAAAAACTATTTTCAGCGCTTATGGAAATTTGAGAGCAAGTCGTTCCTTCCGAGAACGCCGAATCCTGTAAAAATCTGTTTTATTCGCAATTTAGATTTAATGAAGGCCTTTGAGAAGATCATAACCGCACAGCGCAAGCCGTTTGTCAAAATTCTTTCTCTCGAGCTCACCATTCACTTTGGTGTTTCTCGGGGCATCGTTCTGGTCCCGCTATTTTTTATTAACGAATCGGTAACTCATTTGGTGCTTCGACGTATGTTCTGCTGTCTAAGATAAACCGTCCCACTTTTATTGGACGCAATCCTTCTGACAAGTTCTTGTACTCAGGACAGTCTCCCCCCTGATTAAACTCTGTCCCACCGATTGGCGACTCTCTTTACTCTGATTGGATACTTCCGATAGGACGCTGTTCCCCTGTTAGGACACTAGCCCTCTGATGGGATACTACCATCCTGGTAGGTTCCACGATGACACTGTCCCTCCGGAAATGGCACTGCTCAATGAGAGGACACTGTCCCCCCAACAGGACACGGTACCCTTGGTATGTCGCTGTTATGACATCTTCCGCTGACAGAACAGGGCGCTGTCCCCGTCATACACTCTAAACACGAAGTTCAGGTTGGAACACCATATTTTAACATGGGCTATGATATGAAGTGTTCTTTGAAGAACATTAATGAAACACGTTGTGTGCTCTAGGAACACACTGAGTGTTTCCTTTGGAACGCTAGAACACATTGAGTGTTCCATTTGGAACACTCAGTGTGTTCTTGGAACACACTGAGTGTTCCATGAGTGTTCCATAAATGTTCTTAAAAGAACACTTCCTATCTAAGCCCATGTCAAATTAGGTGTTCCAACCTGAACTTCGTGTTAAAAGTGTAGGAGCCTCTCCACCCTAATAGGAAAACTTTGCTCCCGATTCCCTGTTAGGACATTCTTCTCCTGATAGGACACTGTCCTCTGATTGGGAACTCTCACCTGATGGGACACCATACCCCTGACAGGTAACTGCCCACCTGATGGGAAACTGCCCTCCTGATGAAACTGTTCCCCTGCGGGACAGTCTTAACTTTTGGAATAATCTTAACATTAAGAAATCAGGTCACCCCCTGGAAAGTGGCATTGCGGTGAAAGATTTTGACGAGCAAAAAATTATTTTGGCCCAGCAAAGTGTGAAAATTTTTCATCGCCACATCTATTTCGGTGGTGCATTTAGTCCGTAAAAAATTGTGTTTTTTTTTACGTCGAGTATTTCGCGTTCATTTTTCATTTCATCTGAATCACGCGTCGACCATTACCGATTTTCCGCCACACATTCGCGAAACGCACCGCGCTGCAGTGGATTGTTCGTATTATAGGATACATCCATTGCGAAAAATGTTTTGCAAAAATTCCTACAGTGAAATTGTACAACATCCCGTAACTACAAGTGCATCCTAAATCTGAACTAACCTATGAAATGTCGGGCCAAAATTTCCCCAAATTTTCCGCAACATCTTCGGCGTGTCATGTGGGACATGAGGAGTTGAATTTCAATTCTTGGGTCTTTTTGGCCAGCAGAACATCGGGGTTGTGTTGGAAGTATTAATCTCTTCCACACTGTATATATTCGGTTTTTATTATATTGCATGTTTTGTTTTGAAAGATGAAAAACAAAAGCTTTCAAAATGTCTAATCCTCCAGCAAATTACATATCGTCCATCACTTTGCAGAAGACAAGAACAGTGTGTGGCAAATTTCCTCTGCGGGCATTTTGCGCGGGTGAAAAGGCGGCTTTGCCGAGAATCAGAGTTCATGCTTGGTTTCCGATTTATTCGCGCAATGGAACCTCTAAACACCCCGCATACACCTTCTGCAGGTGTTCCGCAAACTCCAATCAATGATCAAGCAATGCCGTATGCCATATCCATGTGCATGATCATACGGCGCAGAGTTTGATCATGCACAGATCAAATTTTTGATCTTTCGTGGAAGAACCGAACATGTCTTTGAAAGCGAATAAAAGCAAAACCAATAATATCATCGGGTTTTTTCGGGTTACTCAGCAGCCAAGTGATACGAGTGGGTGCACACGGCAAATCGAATGTCCCGGGTTCGAGTCCGACTAAGTCAGTGATTTTTCAAAAATAAATTGATGGTTGTAGGTGTGTTTCATTTTCCGATGCATTTCTCACAGCGGATCCTCAACGAATATCACCGAGTGCTAAAAATGTTATTTCATCGCATCCGTCTAATGATATGTGACGCAAAAATCACCCTGTGTTAGAATATAACAGAAATTAATTTTCTGCTCCTCAAAAAAGAAACTGCTGCAAAGAAACCGCGCTGTTCAGGGGATTTCGGATTTTGCTATTAGTTTGACGACAAAAATCATTAACAACACCGAACTTTTGATTCACCAGGTCAAAAACTCAAAAGAAAAGTGAATCTGTTTTCTTGTTTTGGCGTGAGGTCTTTTCTTGTTGCGGCATATTGGCTTCGGCCCAATTGTTCACTCTTCTTTCAATCAATCCTTGAGATGCGGCATGCTGGCAGTACATTTTGCAATTTATTTAGCTCGCAGCAGATAAAAAATGGCACCGGCACTTGATCCTCAGATTCTGACTAGAGGATAGCGACTATGTACTCCTTCGTCATTGCAACTCTGTTTTTCTGCCAATTGGCTTCAAATAAATTGTGTTTTGCTCATAGTTATGTTAGAGTGCATCATTTTAACCTATTCTAACCTGACCTAACCTCACCTAACCTAACCTCAAGCAAAATATTGACATATGCAGCCATGGCACGCAATCACGACTCCGGCCAAAAAGCATTGGGAGTATATAGTCGCTATCCGCTAATCAGATTCTATTGCGACAATTTCACTTGGAAACGCAGCTGTAGGGACCAAGGTTATACTCGTATGTGCACGGGGCAATGCGTTCCAAATTTGCTACGGGAAAATAGCTTTCCAAGAACACACTACGTGTTCCAAAAATGTTCCGAAGAGAACACTTCCGTCTAAAGCTGCATTTATAAAGATGTTTCAAGTGTGTTCAGAACGGAAACCGCCCGCTTAGAGTGTAGGAAAGGCATGAACGTGAGGGAAGTCTTCACCATACAAAAGTATTGCTCGTCTCAAAACGTGCTTGCATTTTGATCTTGGCACACTACGAAAACGAATCCAAGAATTTGGAAATTTAGCACATAATTTATGGCCGCAAAGAATTTCAAAAACGCAAGAAAAAAACAAAAAACCAGATCGCGATGGTGAGCAGAAACATTGAGCGAGAAGAATCGAAGCGTTAACCTTCTCAAATAAGCGTGGATCGTAAATCAACATCTCGTAACAAAACTCAACGCATCGCTGCAAAAACGAGATGAAAAAAACTGAGAAAAACACATAAAACAACAAAAATCAACAACGCAAGCTGTATGGGTATACTTATTCAATGAAATGCGGACATAAATTTGCAAGATTGCTCCAATATTTTGCAAGATTGACCCGCTAAAAGCAGACCTAAATAACGGTAAATACGGCAGCAAACTGAGCGATGCATGAACGCCCACCTATTCAAATGTTCAATCTTAAAGAATACTGCTGAGAAAAATCAGAAAATTTGTTTGATAAATCAGAAAAAAATGTTTTTCATCTCGAAAGGCAAAGATCAACGAAAGATGGAAGAAGCATTCGTAAACTGAGCACCTGCCGAATGCAAACAACATTTGGCAGATTTGTTCGAATGCAGAATACTTCGACGCCCGTTTCACCGACAAAAATCTATTTCGCTTCAAACATATATGCGAATCCTTCACATACAGCGCATGTTCCTCGTGAAAGTCCTTCATGAATGTCGACAAATTTCATAAACAAAATTCTGCTGTGAATGAAAAATGTGATTGATGACACTCTCTATGGCTCAAATAGTGCTCCCTCACAATGAGATTTCCTGTCTCGGGTTTGAACTCTCAAAAGCAAACAGGGTTTTGTGCTTTGTGAAAAGGAATTGCAGGAAGTGTCCGCCTATAGAATAAGGGAGTTGGCTCACTTCAGTCTTGCGAAACCTACCCTGAAATACGCCATCTCATCTTGGGACCCTTGGCGTGAATGCCAGATTTCTGCACCAGAAAATGTTCGGCGGAGGGCAGCATGCTTCGTGGCAGCGACTGTTCGCTTCACTTGGTTGGGATTCTCTTCATTCGAGGAGGCGAGTGACTCGCCTTACCTGTCTGTTTCTGGTCCAGGCGAATGTTAGCGATTGGGAAAATTTCTTGAATTCCCGAGGATGCCTACATTCTACTCGCAACGGGATCACGTTTATACATCCTCCGATCTCAAACTTTCAAGAGAGGCATTGGCCAGTTCTTGTTCTCAGGTAGAACTATTCCGGAATGGAACTCTCTTCCAAGCAGGGTTTTGAACAGCCTTTGAGCGTCCCTTTGCGTTTTGAAAAAGAAGGAGCCTCACAAGAAAATTTTGCCTAAACTGTCCTAAACCATGTGGCAGCTGTTAGAGAATTCATTTTAATGAAAACTCCCTAGTTCTGGCAGTACCTACCCCCAAACCCCCTGCCAGAGTCTGTGCGCCTTGAAACCGCCGGCGCAAGGGCTGCCCTCCCGCAGACCCCGTTTAGGTGGCTTTAGGTAACTATGCGGCCCTGACAATGTGGCGTCTTTGAGGCATTTCATTCCTACTCGTCAACGATGTTAAACCACGTTCCACAAATGTTGTGCTTCACAGAAAAAGCCTGACAGCTTTCACATTTTGCATATTTTTGCACATTTTATATTTCAATATATGCATATTTCATATATTTTGCATATTTTGCATATATATTTCATATTTTCATATTCGTCTCACGAATTCTGCACCGCTGAGTCACACCAAGTGCGCCTCAGGTGCTCAGGTGCGTTCATCAAAAATGATGATTGCTCACGTTGAGCCGATTAAGGAGGAAATCGTTGTCAAATGCAAAGCAAAGGTCGCACAAAGAATGGTCCAAAAATGCTCGCGCATTGTCCTCGTGAAGAAAAGAATCTGGGTCAAGGTGTGCTTGATATGATGGACCTTTTGTGGTGGACCTTGGTAGCATGATCACGGCTTTGAAGATCACATTTTATCAACAAAGCAAGGTCAAGATGTCATTCATCACATGCATTTGGACTACCAGCTGTTTTCCTCTACTTGGCACCAGCGAGGTCACAGGTCGAAGGTGAACAATTTTTGCTCACAATACACTCGGGCGAAAAATTTCCAAAAGACCAAAAAAGACTCGTTGGCGTCGACCGCCTTCTTGAGATGCAACCGTTCTGCTGTATAGTGGCGGCGGAATTAATGTACTCATACATGTATTTTACCCATTTAATTGTTGCCTCCGAAACTTTTTTTTCTTTCTTTTTATTCTTATGCAGGCGGTAGAAATTAAAGCGCGAGATTTCAACCGAGCTTTCTGGAGCTGTCAAATTTTGACCTCGGTTGAAAAAGAGGATCTTCAATTTCTGCATGGTGGATTTTTACTTGAAACTGAACAGTCGCAATTTTTATATGTATGATTACAATGATTCCGCCGCTGCTATTTTCAGTTCCCAAAACGAAAGAATGCGGATGTCCGTGTGTTGCCACACACCAAAACAAACTTGTGGGTACTTGTTCCATCCTGGGTCGAGAACGT
>JASGXE010014310.1:0-12516 GCA_030068105.1 Sinentomon sp. SZTP_YWyxl | reverse complement strand
TTTCCATGACTTTACCAACGCTGACATTCGTCAGCGGCCCGAAATAAAACGGCGCGTTGAGATATTGGTTAGGTTTGGTTGGTTAGGTTAGGTTTGGATAGGGCATCATCATTTGTCGTGGGCAGACAGCCATGCGGTGCTCAAATCTGGTCAGGTAGGGTTCGGTTTGGTTGGATCAGTCAGGTCAGGTTATAGTTGGGTTGGGTCAATTAGTTTGGGTTTGGTTATAGGTTTAGGTTAGGTTTGGTTAGTTATGTTAGGTTAGGTTTGTTTGGTTTTTTCCATTCGCTGTTTTCCAAACTGCGCGTCGAGAAATAGACATGCGACAAGGCCCTGGACGTGTGCGGCGAGCAAGACGCGGGGAGGGCGCGAGGAGCCTTCGCGAGCAGCGCCAAACGCCAAGCACGCGATCCTGACGCGCGAACGCTCAATGCGGAGAGGCTGCGGCTGCTGAGAGCGCGCAAAACCCGTCCCCACGTGCGTTCATAGTTCATAGCTATAGTCTACCTCATACACGATCATAGGTCATAGTTATAGTAAACCTCATGCAGAATCATAGTTCATATTGTTAAAAAGAGCTCATCAACGTAGACGGCCTGCTTACAATTCAGGAACTCAAACACATGCGTCACCGACAAGAATTTGGGTTTACTCTGTACTTCTGTGGACTACCCAAAAAGTTGCCCCATGGTCGTAGACGGGCGTCACGTCACAAACCGGTTTCTACCCATCGAGCCCTACTGTTCTCTTACATGGGCCTTCGAAGGGGCATGATCTACCATTCCTTTGGCTTTACGGTGTGCCAGATATGATTCAATAAGTCTGAGAACAGACCCTGAAAAAGAGAGTCTTTTAAGTTTGATGAGAAGTGAATGATCTATACGCTGTCAAAGGCTTTGGCCAGGTCAATAAATACGGCATGTGTATCCGTTTACCTTTCAAAATGGCTTGCGATGTCAATGACGAGTTCATTAAGTTGACTTTCACATGATTTTCTTTTGCGAAAACCATGCTGCCGGGTGATATACGTATAGCAGTGTAGTGAAAGCTGAAAAAGAAATTCGTTGCGATGTTTCGCGTTTTAGGATTTCTTCAGCCTCTGCACAGTCCGGGATGTGGAACAAATTCCCTGGTATTCGTCTTTTCATGTTGCCCGATAAACAGAAAATCGAGCTGCAGCATGCATAACATGCGCTGTCAATTCTCGGGTTGATCTTGGTGCCAACGCGCATGTCATTTCTATCTCAAAACAATATAGCAAATTAGTCAGCCGCATCCACAAATTTAAAGCAAAGCTACCATTTTTGGACGCTTTAATAAAAAACTGCAAGTTGCCACAAAAATCACACTTGCCATTACAATTTCCATTCAAACATGATGCTTGATGCAAAACTTTGCACCACTTAAGAAGAAATTGCTATTCTTTTTTGCGAATTCATTCTTTTCATGATCACGCTTGCTTTTCACACAGTATTCACCATCACCAGATGATCATGTATCTTATTTCTCCCGGTTGACCAGATCGTGGGTTGATAGCTTGGTCTGGAATGGTCACAAGAACAATTTGAATTTTGGAAATTTGTTTGCACTCAAAAGTGTTGACACATGTGAAGAGCTCTTCGTCAAGTTCCAATACCACTGGAAGAGCGAACAGGAAAGAAAACCGTGAGTGGAACTATCCAATTTACTCGCATTTACTTTTTATCTTCCGTCCTCGGAGACCTTTGCAGGACCTGTAAAATGTGTCGTCTTGAGCGCACGCATTCTCATCGAGGGAAAACTTGACAAAATGCGGTAATTTTGTTTTAAGAGACCACTTTGCGACAGCAATAGATTTTTAGCGCACTTGCCATTATATTCCGCATGCTGTCATGCCTGTTTTGTGTGTTCGCCATCATTCTTTTTAAAGAAAAACCGTGAGAATCTCTTCATTGTGATTTCGCGTTTTATGTCTTTTTATTCAGGAAAATCTTTTATTTTTTAATCTCTTTTTGTGCACACGTAAATTCTCGTATGTGTCCCCAGGACGGATCAACCTGAGTTATTTCCTCTTAACTTACACCTATCTGTTGGCTAGATTAAAAATTGATCCCTTTCGCGGGAACGTTTCACCGAAATTTGCCCCTCAATTTGCCTCACACCCTCACTGCGATAAAGCCATTTTTTTACTAACCGTGTTAGCGTAGTCCCCTACTTCTGCGTTAATTTACGGCATATACGTATAAGTTACCTTAGCTATCGGCTGATTCGCTTCTGGATCAAACCAAAAGCGATTGCCCCAGACATTTAACACCGAGGTAAGGCTTACTACACTTTGGATCAAGCTACTATTAAAGTTACTGAAGGTATCAGACTGGAATTGTGGAAGCGGAGGTATTTTTGTAGGTAAAAATTGGATGCATCATTGTCATGATCTATTCTGTTGCTCCGAATTTTGGTATATTTTGGTAGACTTAATGTCATTGTGTTTGCCCGCCGCGGTTGTGTCGATTGTGTTCGGTTCATGATGTTCAGCCGCTGTTTCGAATGTTGACCACTGTTGCCAATTTTCCTTGTTCATCTATTTAAATTAAAAAAAAATAAAATTGCCCTGCATTATTCGATGTCCCATCATTCGTAGCATGTTGCGTTGAATAAGAAATATCGTATGCACCACAAGTCTCCCCCGTCGTGTATTGCGTGTTTTGTTCGTAACAATGCTAAAGTCAACATTGAGCACCGATAAATTTGAAGCAGAAAAAAGTAAGCATGGATTCAAAAGCCTCACACCAAACGATATAACGGACCTACGAGTATATGCGACGTAAAAGGAATGGACTTCCCAAAGTTGTCTACACGCTTAAAAATATTGGATGGCAGGATAACCCAATCTGCTGGGTCAACAGGAAATGGGCTATTTTGACTTAACATTGGTTCATTTTTCTAACACAATGCAGGTTAGGAAGTTGACGATAATCTTGAGGTAATAATTTTACCCAACATTATTGATCAAGAATCATACCGAAAGCTGGAAACGTCTCTCAAAATTACTCGAAGTTGGGTTGTCGCATTGAATTCCTTTTGCACCTGCGCCGACCACAAACAATGCACGCACCAGATTGCACGGCCTGCCTGCAGCCTGCTGCAGCGCACATAATATGCATTGGACTCAGCTCTCGGGCCATTTGTCAATTCCACCCCATCCAGCGCACACTCGCTCCATTGGTGTTGACCACCACACAAAAGCGCGCATTCCTTTCCTCCGGACTTGATTGTATGCATATACTTGAACAGGATCATATTCAATTGTACCCTCCCCCGTCTATGTTCACATTCTTTGCTGATAAATGACAAGACTCAGCACTGTTCAAGCACTGTCTGGCGCACTGGGATTTTCCTGCAGATCTCATTCTGGATGTGCAGGCAGTCGTTCCAACGTGACAAGCTTGGTTCTTTTCATCCACACGTGGTTTGTTTTTGTGGTTTTAAAAACCGTTTGCGGCTTTTAGCATTTTTTACATTAAGTTGCTCAGACAAGAACGTCAATTACTGGTTTTTTATTACACTTCTGCTAATTATTTCCAAATTGTTTCCATTTGCAAATTGACTCTGAGATTTTTCATGCAGTTTGGACGCTGGTGAAATTTAAGGGCTGTCCGGTATTTAAATTTCATCACGAAAAATAAAAAATTTGAAGACTTTCTGCTTGAAATTTTAAGACTGGTCATCCAGCCTTAAATTTCATCTGAAATGAAAAAAGGTTTTCATTCTCATGAAATTTAGGAATGGAATTTCTTAAATTTCAAAAAGACCCATTTTGCTTTTTTTATGGCATGATGATTAAGGGTTGAAAACGAGTTCTTAAATTTCAACTGAAATAAAAACAAAATATCCAGACAAAATATTCAGCATGAAATTTAAGGACTGGCCAGTCCTTAGGTACATATTTAGCTTCCGAACTGCATGAAAAATCTGAGATACAATTTGCACAAGAACCAATTTGGTCAATAAATTACTGGTTATTTTCTCTAATAATTGGCAGAAAATAGTAATCAAAACCACTTTGCTGCCGCTCTTGCTTGAACAAACGTGTGAAAGAAACGCTAAAATTTGCTCAAGAATTGCTCCTAAATTCTAACAATTCATGCGAATGAAAATTACCACAGAAAATATGTTAATATGACCCAACAGTGAATTATGAGTAATATGACCCAACAGCCTCACAAATCAATGCTTTGAGTTGACTCTGAAATTAAATTGCAATGACCCAATATTGGTTCAGATTTTAAACAACTAAATGTGTCAATATAACCTCGCAGTACGAGTAGTATCAGTTTAACCCAACAATCTCTATATATAAAAGAGGAGCCGATTTTTTTGTTAGACGATTCCAGCCGATCCGCTTTTCCGATTTCGCCCAAATTCGGAAAGACGACACACGGGACAAGAATCTGGGTTTTATCGGGCCATTTTTCCGAAATTTTGCCCCTGAAGGGCACGCGGGCCCAAAATACATTTAGCGCAAGTTGCGATTCATAGATGGTGATGGGCGCGGAAAAGTGATTTCCTATGAAGCTCATAGATGGCAGCAGATGAAACTGTGCACTGATGCCGCAGGGACTCAACAGATGTCACGCTTGGCGGATGCGCTGCGAGACGAGTTCATCCAACGTTGCTCCATAAACTTTTGACCGCCCGTTTTGTTATTTTCGTTTCAAAACTGCCCATTCTATCAGCTCCCGTCGGCCGGCGGCTGCAGTTGACGACATTGAAAAAATTCACGGCGCGATGGTGGACGCTGTGCGAGTTGGCAATTCATTTGATTTGCGTGCATTTCGCTGCATAAACACGAGCATCACTGTGTTCGACAGCATGGACTTTTCGCTTTCCGAACCACAGCGCGCAATCATTGGCAGGTTATTTCCAGACCGCCAAGCCATCCACTTGGTGGCCGTGTGTCGGCAACCGGATGCCTTGTAACGAGACATCTGCGAACGCCCTATACCCGGCATGCGGAAGAGGGATGGGGAAATTCTTGCATAGTGTAGCTCTTATTATGGTCGGTATTGCGAAAATGTCCCTTTAGAAAGTAGGTCTGATGGATTTTTAACATTTTTTTAAATCGACAAAAATCAACACCCCAACAGATGCTCTCCTGGCTTTCCATTTGCTAAACTTTGCTGAGTTGCCAGCGTGTTCCACTTGGATTCGGTTAGGTAGCGGCAAACACCAGTCAGTGCGACCTCTCCGGAACACCCGAACAGCTCCAGGTCGAAGCCACAACCATCTGTGCTGCCATTTCGGCTATTGCCAACCCGTAGGAATCCGGACAGCACTATTGAAATTACGTGGCTTCTGTTTTGTTTCCTGCCTACCAGGCAGAGTCGTAACCAAAGGGCTATTTCCCCCGAAATGTCTTATTGCAGAAAATATAATCGTGTTGAAGTCAAAAAATAATGCAAAATGGCGATTCCACCATTTCATTTGCTGTAATTTTGTGTGTTTTTTGTCTTTCTTTGTTCTGCCAAAGCCCCTCTTCATTTTTCGAGCTTCGCCGCACGAATCGCCGCCACGGACTCAATCTGCCCCTTGGAACCCCGATAGGGCTCCGATCCAGACCCCGATTACCTGCTGGCAGGATCCGCCCCCATGCATATTTTTTCCCCAATCCACTTCCGTGGACAGGCGCATCGCATCAGCCAATTCCGTCGTCTGAATGTGTGACGTCATCAATTTTGGGATTTTTGTCTCCCCACCGCTTTTTGCCATTTGGTATGCGTGCAGTGGGGAAAGTGGGCCGGTTCGGTCCGGTTCGCCGAACCGGCCTGCCATCTAAAGTCGCGGCAGGGTTTGTAAATTGGCTGCCCGGACGCGATTTTACAAACCCTGCCGCGACTTTAGATGGCAGAGAGCGTTTTGTACAAGAATGCTCGATTGGGGCCCTTCACTCGCAAGAAAAGAATAAATGTTTTTTTTACCGAAAGCTAACTGAACCTGACCTAACCCTGTCCCCTCTCGGAAAAATCAATGCTCGCTTGGGGCCCCGGCCTGCAATCTAAAGTCGCGGCAGGGTTTGTAAATTGGCTGCCCGGACGCGAATTCAAGAAATGAGCACGCGTTTGGGCCAATCCCGATTTTGCGCGCATCGAAAATGGAAAAATAAAGCTAATCTAACCAAATCTAACCTGTCTGACTTACCTAACCGACTCTAGGCAAACCTAACCTGACCTAACCTAACCTTTTCCATTGTTTCTAGCGTTTTTACCCGTTTTTGGAGGGTCGGAACTAAAACACGGAGTTAGATGGAAATGGGCCCAAACGCGTACTCATTTCTTAAATTAGCTGCCCGGACGGTTCCAGTTAGGCGGAGAATTGGCATTTGACTAGATCTCTCGAGAAGTCGAGAATTGAGTTTGACAAGAATTTAGAATTGTTCAAATTCCTGGTTAGTAAAATATGCATTTGTCTTATCTTTGATTCTTATTTCATTTGTGCCATACTATGTAGCCAGAAGCAAAAAATGTGCAATTTCCACCGTCCGGTCTCACCGCCATTCCCTGGCCATATTCTGCACATGGGCAACTAACTCCGGCTTCCCCGATTCCTTTTTGGCCCTTTTGGGAGGCCGCATGCCGGAGTGCCCTTTTGATGGAAACGCGAACCGGCCCAAGTTCGATCAGTTCCACTTTCCCCACTGCGATGTGTGCCACCGCTTCGCAACTCTTCCATGGGTCGCAATATGGTTAGGTTAGGTCACGTTAGGTTAGGTTAGGTCAGGTTAGGTTAGGTAAAGTACGTTTAGAAATATATTGAAATGAAATTGGCTGCAATTCCCATCAACCAATCAGAGACGCGTTTGCGGAAGTGGATTGGGGGAAAAATACGCCGCCAGCATACCTGGACTACTGGCAGGGTCCGTCCCCAAACCCCTGGGTCGGAGCCCATATCCTTCCTGAAAAGTGTCTGCCCCTACCAGAAAAGATTCCTGGTTATGCTGCCCTGCTGCCAGGCTGGGCCGCATAACTAGCCCATATCTTGAACCTGTATATACTGGTGTTCTTTGCGGTGTAAATGTGTTGATGCGCTGCGGATCTCCCGTTTAACGTCTCTCCTAAGGAGTTCAGGGACTTGGCAGCTAATGCCTCTCTCATCAGCACAACAGGGATACGAGCATGGTTTTCCGTCCATCACTGTCCTTGACCGACATTGACTTTTCGGCATTACCTTGACAGTCGCTCTTGTGTTGGGAAACAGACCAGATGAATTTAGACTTCCATCAGATTTAAGGCTCCGTCGCTGCTATAGAGATATTTGAAGTGTAGGTATGGTGCCGACTTCGTATTGACTCCGTGTCCGATAATCTCCTCGGAGGAAACTCATCCGATTTCACAAGAAACGCTACCAAATGACGCTGCGCTAAAACCCTCCATGAGACTGGACATAACTCACACCTTAAAAGCAAATAGCAAACCTTACCAAGAAGCGAAATCATGGACGGAAAACATTTGCCGAATTAACGGGAACGTTCCTGAAACAATCACCTCTTGTGATACTTGCACTGTGCGCACGTCATTTGAGCCCCATTTTTCGACCCACCACCATGTGCAATTATTTTACAGGCACCGTTTACAGGTAGCCCGGCAGGGCCGGGCGCAGCCCGGCTAGTGAATGATAAAAATGACCCAACTTTTTTGTCATGTTGACCAAAGGAAAAGGTATAAATTCACCCAACTGTTGGGTTCCTATTTTGACCCATTTTTTTGGGTCAAAATGGTGACCCAAATCCCTTGAGTCAAATAGACCTCAAAAGGGATGCCTCATATTTGCCTCAACAGTTGGGTCAAATTTGACCCAACTTGGCTCATCAAACTATGTTTTTGAATCTGCTACCCAAATATCGGACTAGGCCTATATTTTGCCATAAACTGACCCGGACTCGTGGCTCTATTGAGTCGCGTTCCAGTTTCTAGTCGAGTTTTAAGAAAATAAAAATTGTACGAAACTCGAGATACACGCACAACCTGCGTCATGTCAGATCTTGAAAGAAAATTAAAAATCGGAGCGGCATTTCAGATGTATTGAGTTTTCTTTTAAGAAGGGCTTCATTATGCTCTAATTCTCGCTTTTTCAGGAAGTCATTTTCGTTACTGGGATACAAACGGAAGAAATACAATTTTAATTTCGGCAAACGAGTTGAAGATGAAGGGCATTCCCTCTGGAGACCCATATTGAAAACGTTTGGGGGAAGGATTCTTTGCAGCTTGCTCCTAACGGCGGCAGTCGATGTTTTCATGTTAGCGGCCCCATTCTTCATTAAGTAAGTCATTGAAAAGATTAAAAGCAATAGCTGTTTATTAATAGCAAATAAAGTGAGGTGCTTTTTAGTTTTGCTTTACAAAGGGCACCAAAATTTAACCAATAATATTCTGTAATAATAATGCTGACTGTCACGCATGAATAAATTCCTATTTGTGTTTGTCCGAGCATCTTGAAGATAATCTAAACCGAACTTGGATCGGTTGATTCCCGCATTGGTAGAACGCAGCACAGGTACTTTATGATTTCTGCTTCGACGCAGAAAGCTGAGAATGGCTCTACACCGAGGCCCAATAAAAAGGTACCATGCATTTAGAGGCAAAGGGCGAAAGGCCAGAGGCCCGCCTCAGAGACCCCAGTCAGTCCCCCCTAGAGGCAAAGTTCCAATTTACTTCGCGTTAGTATCCAGTGTATATCGGCCGACTTGTTTTGTAAAAAAGTCTTTCGTTTCAATTCAGGGCCTGTTTCATCTCCAAGTTCTAGCTGCCATGAATCGGTTGGAGCATATGCTTGTCTTGTCTAAACTAAACCCACCTGCGGACAGGTTGAGCGTTCAAAAGCACATTGTGCACACCTTGAGGCTCTTGTGGCCTGTCACTTGGTCGCAACGATAAGAGCACCATTGTAACAAAAGTGAAGAGAATGCATGAAGGCGGCGCGATGTGGAAAATCACCACAACGCAGGAGAAACACAACAGGCTGGCGGTGCCCATTTTTGTTTAGGACTTTCCAATGGGTGTTTTCCAATGGGTGTTTTTTTCAAAACATTCTTTGGTTTTTTTTGTGAAACCAAACAAAGTTTTTCAAGACATTTTTTGGGTTTTTGTAAAACCAAAGAATGTTTTGAAAAATTGTGTTAACTTCTACTTACAAATTCGTAAATTTTCGTAAAAATTCTTTATATTCATCATTTTTTAAATTTAAAAACTTTTAAAAAATTGCAAAAATCAAATCTTTTTTCGTGTTGCATTTGAGAGATTTGGTCGGCTTGTTTGACTTTCAATTGTTAATGAAAGAAAGGATGGATGCAAGGAAGGATCAGCAGAATGGATGATGCAAGGACGAAAGATGCAAGGACGAAAGCAAGAATCTAGCAGCGGCTTTGTGACTGTTGCCAAATAAAGAGTGCTACGGGGCAAATACTCGTATCTTGATATGCCAATCACATATTTCAGGCAAGCTTCAACCAGCAACGGGTGTACTTTTTGCGTGTGTGTCAGCAGAAACGTAACAGCCGACAATTCTTTTCAGATGGAGATCTCCGCGCTACATACTACATTTGTCGGCAGGACCAAACCTGAAAAGAACTTGTCATGCAACTTGCCTTTCCGCTGACGCACAATTCTACTGATTCTAACTGCAATCGACTCGGTCAACTATCTATAACCAGCATACCCGCATATGCATTTCGAAACTGTGTGTCGTTCATGGACATCCATAACATTCTTGCGACTGTTCTTTGTGACAAGTGGTTTTCAACCGAAATTTTACCGAAGATTTGTGATGCATCGTACATCGATAGCGGACACAGCGAGTTCAGTATTTTTTTGCATACTGAACACCATGCAATTCTCCTTTTTTCATTTTCAGGTTCATTATAAACTCAGGCGATAACCGGGAAC
Source organism: Sinentomon sp. SZTP_YWyxl (assembly GCA_030068105.1). NCBI lineage: Eukaryota > Metazoa > Arthropoda > Protura > Sinentomata > Sinentomidae > Sinentomon > Sinentomon sp. SZTP_YWyxl. The sequence goes on along the minus strand of JASGXE010014310.1, from coordinate 2,599 downwards.
CATTGAGCGTCCTTATTTTGTGCTGTCTGGGATATTTTGCGGGCAACGTGGTCTTTGCACTGCTGAACGCAAAATCCCTATACATGATAAACATGGTCGGGATGAATATTTCCAGCGTTCTGATGAGGGCAGTTTTCGAAAAGGTTAGTTTCTGGTGGGAAAGAACGCATTGTTGCTGATAGCGAACCGCAATTTTTCAAAAATGGTCACATTTATTTTTTTTATCTGAAATCTGAAGAATTATTTGTCCGACATCTGGTGACGCGCCTATGTGCACGACAATTCTATCCTTCACACCATATGCAAAACCAAGCAATTTTCTCCTCGTCAAATAATGCAAACAGGTATGCAAAATTCTCTTATGTTTCTACTAATTCAATACTCTATCTAATTCAGAAGTTACAACATCATTCAGTAGGTTCATGGTCAGTTCTTTATCTGTTGGTATCTCATTCAGAACTTTTATCTCAAACATTGAGGTTTCAACAGAACTACCGATAGGGCACAAGAAAGGTGCTGAAAGAGATGCTGCTTCATACAAAACAATGGTTGTCTTTTTGTCACAGTTGGACCACATATCACACATAGCCATGTTAGATAAGTACTCATGGACAACAAAATGCAGACATTTTGTGTACTTATTAACGGAAAAACCCTTATCATCTTAAAGATATCTTTAAGGTGATAAGGTTTTTCCGTGAGTTAGTATGTCTATTTGAAGCGGTCCGGCGCTGCGTGATGGCTCCATTCGTATAAGGTCGTAGTAACAGATGACAGCGCATTTGCTTGTAAGTATGTTCCTCCGTGTTGAAGGATTGCAACTTTTTCGTAATTCCTCCTTGTAGTCGAAAGAAAAAGGTCACATTTCATTATTTAGTATATTTCGATAACAAAAATTATCTAAAACGAACGAAATTTGCGAACATGGTTTCTCAGGCTGAACCAAACAAAAATTAAAGGGAAACGTTTTGCCAAAATCTTGCTCCTTCTGCGGATTTTTCCCTAAAACTGTAGGGAACTTTCTGAGGGAAAAAACTCCTGAAGGAGGGTTTTTCGAAACAATCAGTCTTTCATTTTAGTTAGTATTGGCATGAAGAACAATAATTCCTCAAATTCTTGACACACATTTCTGATTCAGCCTGTATAATCACTCGCATAAAGCCTAATGCAATAACTGATGACATCGAAAAGACCATTAACACATTGAATAAAAAGAAACGGCCCGAGAGCATTTTCCCTGGGGACACCTGAAGCAAGACTGAGCACAGCTGAGGAGGATGCAGGATTGACAACGACGTTGGCATATCGTGACGAGAGAAAAGATTGAGCAAGTATTAGCAACGTGGCCTGGAATAGAGCCGAAGTTTTCAAGAAGGACTTCGTGGTCGACACCGTCGAGAGCTTTCGCCATGTTAATAAATCTTGCACGAGCTCAAAATGTTAAGATACTTTGCATCATCATTGCATTGCATTTTGATATCAGCCCTTAAAGAGCACATATTTTTCTTTAGAGAACAATTTTCAAGACCACATACAATTCAAAGTCCCGCTTTTGATAAACGGCTGCCTATAATGTTTACAGAACAGAAATTGTATTCACAAAATTTCGACTTTTCAAACAACACTGTTGTTTAAAATGGCTTTAATTTACTAAACCCTTGGCATTTTAACTGTTTCATAGTCATGAACATTCATCTTGCCATCGAAGGGCTCAAATAAATCGGTAAAAGCGGAACCAAGACCATATTTGTCGAAAACAGTTAAGGATCAAGAAGGATTTGTTCCAGATTGTTCAATGTTACAATATGAATCCCGAAAAAATCGCGGCTTAAAAAACACATTTTAAACAGTGATTCAAGAAAGACATTTTTGCACGGGTGATTATGCACTTACTCGAGTGATTCAGCAGAAATGTATCCGCAAAAATCACCGCATCTGTAAATGCTCGTGTTCCACATTGATGACATACGCATCAGCATCTAAAGCATTACAAAAATCGGGATGATAATTTCGGATAACCGCAGAACTCCAACAAAATTCCAACCATATTATCATTGCAGACACACTTCATTTGTCAAATGTACAAACACTAACTTCGATGAAGAGACCCTCATGTTGATATGCTTCATCAAATAGAGTGAGATATCACATCAGAGAGTATATGGGTGCTCCAGCAAGTGTCAATCAAAAGGGATTATCTAGGCTAAACTGCTAGGCTAAACTGCTAGGCTAATGCCCTAGGCTATTTGCTATGCCATGTGTGAGTGTGTTGCCTATTTGCAGGGACAGATGACTCATCCTCATGATCGTGGGTGAGACTTTCCCAGCGCTTGAGAATCAAGCGATAGTAATTAATACCCTAGAAGTGTCCTAGGCTACTTAGCCCCTCCCTGCGTATGCGCGCCATTGCGGTCTATTTCGAATCTTCCCCCTCACCTCCCACGATGAAGACCTACCCTGGGGCTTTCCTCCATTCAGCCGCTTCGGGACGGGACCGGTCACGCCAGTCGTCGCAGTCCCACCACAGCCTAGGGGATTCGGTCCCCAGGGAATCTTCACTTTCCTCCGTCAGCAGGCTCAGTTCGCCCTTAACTGGCGA
>JASGXE010014309.1:0-11310 GCA_030068105.1 Sinentomon sp. SZTP_YWyxl | reverse complement strand
TTTAAAATCATGATCATGTCTCCCCAAATAAGTAGGAGGAAGCAGATTTTCTTTCAGACTGGACCATCCACCAACATTGTTTAGTCCTGGAAAAGGCCCGCGAGTCTAGAGATCCTTGAGAGTGTTGGGATAGGTTCGGTTGGGTTAGGTCAGGTTAGGTTGGGTTTAGTTAGCTTTAAGTATATCAGAGAGCAATGGTGATAACTTGTTCAGTTCAATGTCGGCAGGTATTCCGAGCTGTTACCCAAATTACAATTTTTCATTCATAAATGCCTGCCTCTTTGGTGTTTTTATTGAATGCCAGTTGGTGCCTCGAGTTTTTATCGAAATATTTCGACAGATTAAACTTTTATTGAAAATACATTTGATCACCACTCATTCTTTCTATGGTTATTTGCAAATAATGCAGTACTTCGCTGACTTAAGACTGCTAGCTTTTTGCTATGAAGCCGTATAACATTTGTCGCCCGCTGAAATGAACAATACCTCTTTATCCAAGAAACGGGAGTCCAAGAAACGGGAATCCAAGAAACGGGAGTCCAAGAAACGGGAATCCAAGAAACAGGACGATTTTCGTCCAAGAAACGGGAATCCAAGAAACGGGAATCCAAGAAACGGGAATCCAAGAAACGGGAATCCAAGAAACGGGCAAGCGCCAAGGAAATGGGGGGTCGGAGCACTTGTTTTTGCTTTGTTTGCGGAACTGGCACACAAAGCATGGGACCCATATGTTCGATGAAATTTTGTCCACCCTCCCTGCGCCACCCTTTGTAGCCCGTCTTGGGAACTTGGAGGCCATGTCATGCGGGTGCAGGGCGCGATTTGTAAGGTGGTACGAGGGGTATTACCCCTCAGTTGAAAAATATTTCACCCAAAATTTGGGCTTTGTGCATAAACATGGGCATCTTGCCCAAAAAGTTGAGGATAACCCCCCATCCAGTTAACGTTCAACAAATCGGGCACTGTGCGCGTGGTCACGTCACTGAACAAGTTTGCTTCGTGGGCATGAGGAACACTGGCACGATGTCAGTGTTTTGCTGGAACAAACTGTATGCGGCCAGACAAAAAAGGCCCGAAAAGCTGACAAGAAAATGCGGACAAAGCACAAATCCATTAAATTAAAAAGACCTGTACATAACAATGAAAAAACAAATAGACGAAATGAATGATCGATTGACAAATGACAATTCTGATTAAAAAATGCTCGAAGACAAAGAAAGGGGAATCGAAAAGCAAAAGCAGATGAACTGAAGGGAGTGACAATTGTACAGCCACAGTACGAGAGTTGATCAAAAAGAACTGGATTGAAGCAAGAGAAATCGTCCGTCTAATTCACCGTCTGACCTGCCTACTTGCTACAACAGGACTCAGAAAGGGAGAATGCAAGCCTCGGGCGGAAGGATGAGACGGGATGGGGCGAGTGGAACAACAACCCAAGCGCCAAGGATTCACCGGGAAAGGTTGACCTTCGACCTTCACAATCAGCAGCTAAAACGTGTGAATACGCGAACGAGAGCGTTCTTCCGGACTTTCAGGCGGATGCCAATCTCTCGGTTGACAACAAGCTCCCGTCTTCATGCACATCGAAAAAAGATGCGTCTCCATAAATTGCCCTCCAGTGCACGCAGGCGAACATTGCGGCACAACTGCCCCAAAATTGCGAGGTTCAGCTGGCTCCCCAAACCGGAATGACGGGAAGGGTTCACAGCATTTTTGGAAACCCATTTTCAAGGTTTTCCCAAGGTTTTTCTCGGCTTTCTTCTGTGACAGAAACCCACAACCTTCACTTTTGAGCACTCTAATAGTGACCATCATGTGCCATAAAGTGGGGTCGAGGCAGCAACCCTAGCGGGATTCCAAGGAAATAAGCTCCTGGAAGGGGGTTTGGGAGATGGAGTCCCTCAAAGGACAGAGCCATCCAACAAGAATAGCTTCCCAGAATGCTATCCTTGCTGACAATTTCCAAGGTTCTCACCAAAAAAAAAAATCGTCAAATTCAAGGGTTTTTCGAGGTATCGAGGCCCAAATTTGGAAATCAAGGGTTTTTCAGGTTTCAAGCCTCAAGGAACGCCTGAGGACCCTGAAGGGGTGTTCCCCAACACAGAATGAAGGCAATGAAGGCATGAGGGAAGCAGGATAACCTACCAGGACTGACCTAGGCTCTAGGCTACATCAGATAGAACACCACGATTATCGAATACAACAATATCAGCTTTCTTCAACAAACAAGTTGACTTATCTTGTCTTGTAGGTATGTATCTAGTTATCTAGGATAAATTAGTAATGATAATAGATAACAATGATAGCATCAGCATCAGCGAAAGACAAAGACTTCTTTCACAATAGAGTGCAGTAATTCGATTCCAATCAACAACTCTCCAAGTCCGACCAAATCACGGATACCTACCAACAACGAGAGCACAAAATCAAATTTTAAAAAAAGACAAAAATATTTTCAGGAGAGGGAGATCTGGGGAGCGGATAGATCAGGGATCAAGGGTGAAAGGGAGTTGGTCCCAGGGCCGGTTTGCAATCTAAATCTTCCTCTGGGCCTAAAGGCACGAGCCATTTGGCGGAGCCTTTGGTCCTGATGCAGGTCAACAAATTCAAATGTGCCCATTCCTCCTCACTCCTCAGTCCACGAGAACTGTGCGCCTGCACAGAAAAGCCTAAAAGTGGATAAAGTTGTGCATAGAAATGAAATTTTCGTTTCTCAATATTTCTCTGTCGACGGAAAGCTGGTGTCGTATGAGGAATTCGACGGCCGAAAGAAATCTGCTGTCAAGGGATTTCGGAGCAAAAGAGCCAAAATCTGGCGAAATGTCCACAATGTTGCTACTCAAAATCCACAGCAGAATTCCCTGGACTTTCCACGTCTTCAAAGCTAGAAAGATCTGGGCACCGATCAACTCTGCGGTCTGGAGCGGAGCCCCAGCGGGGTCCAAGGGGCAGAGCCCCTTGCGGTGAGCCTGGGGGCGAGCCTCCCAGAATCTGGAGAAATTTCATAATTTAGGGTTCATTTTGGGTGCAATTTTCGTGTTCTCTAGGCTGAATTTCCACGTCGGGCGAGCAAGAAAAAGCACAAGGCTATCAATATTCACTGGATTTCCAGGTTTTCCTTCTTTGTCTACTTCGATTCCCTGGATATTCCAGGTTTTCCAGGTGGGTGGCAACCCAGGTTCACAAATTTCAAATGTGTAGAGTTGGCAGGTGAAAAAAGAATGAAATAAAAAGAGGTGGTTGATCGAATCGACCGAAAAATAGCATTTCTGAAGCAGAGTGAAAAAGCGAAAATATTCCAAATGTGTGCATGAACAAAAAAAATGAAACAAAAATAAAAATATTTTTTCGTTTGCGAATATCGAAATGACGAAATGGGGGGAACGAAGAAAACGCAACACGGGGATGCGGGGGGCAGGTTGTACAATGCGGTGCTTCCTAAATTTAAATTAATAAATTCGGTTCTTCACTTATAACTTACACTTAACCTACACAAAACTTACAGCGCACCTAATTACAAATGTCGCAATCAATGTTTACCACCTATACCCTTCAGAGACATATCTCCGTGTCGTGTCACAAATCGCATTGTCATCACAGCAAACATTACACACAAAAAACGAAACATACAAAGCATTAAAACTTTGGAAACTGGGTTGACACAAGTTAAAATTATCTTGCAAAATTGCACTGTGAACGCGCGACACGGTCTGTTTTACCAGAATGTTCCGAGGTCAGGAAACAATCTTTCAGGTCAGAGAGTGAGAACGACCCTAAAAACTGTCCGGGGAGATTTGGTTGAGGTCTTACCAATAGGCCTACTGCGGCATAAATTGTGTCCCTGCCCCACCGCTGCAGAAAAAAGAGAGGTCGGGTCATAGTTTATACCGCAGTACCTTTTTGTAACACCTCAACCAAATCTCCCCGGGGATGGACAGATTTATCACGCATCTAACCGTTGGGAGTTCAAGTTGCGGAGTAAATTTTACTCAATCTACTTCAATGGCAAAATATTTACTCCGCAACCCAGGATAAGTGCCAATCCGAAGTTGAACTCCCCACGGTAAGTGTGACTTCCACGTGATTTTAGGGCAGCAATAAAATTGGCTTTAATCCCGGAATAAAATCACCGGGTCGTTATTTTCTGGTGGCAAAGCGAAGAACGACCCGGTGATTTTAATCCAGGATTAAAGCCAATTGCTGCCCAAAAGATGCATGATTATTCTGCCCATGTTTTTTTTTTCTTAATTGCCTGCTTTCAGTAAATCGCTGTGAAAATTTGCTTCCCATCCTGAAAAATATGTGGCAAATCAGGATGTGCAGTATGAGGAAATGGCTCGGTGGTGAAGTTTGCTCCCCAGAAAGGAAATTCACCCACGGAATAGATTGGCCACATGATAAGCCCGCCCTGAACCAAATAATTTTTGATTCTCAAACCTGCCCCGAATCGAAAGGTCAATCTGATTTGACTGTAAATATTACATCACACGAAAATATTGAATAGGTGAATTGGAGGCTTTGAATGTTGGCTACCCTTTCGGGGGAAAATCGTTCAGGTAAGCCTGGGGTGAGCCATTCGCGTGCAAAAAAAAAATAAACATGGAAAAAATCTCGAGTCTATAAAACGCAAATGATGGAGGCGCGATAAAAAAATCAATGATTGAAATGCTTGGAACGACCGAACGAGGCCTCGTCACAAGGTCTTGCGAAAAAAGCATTCACACAAACGAAGAAACTAGGACACAGGAAAAAATAAACACATCCACATGCACAACACAACATCCGCTTGGTTTTTGCACAAATTTCATTTGAATAAAAATCAATAAATCATCAAAATCGAGAGCGAAATAAAATCAGAATGAACAATGATGAAATACGCTGCACTCCAAACACAAACGAACTCAAAACTTGAATGATTTTGATGTTTCATGTCTCGTGCTGACGTCATCTGATTGCCACGCTGAAGGGATTTTGTGTGAAAGAAATCAATGCCATCTGTGGAGGGAAAATTCAATAAATCGCTTCCATCTTTGTGAGGCAGAAATTAGTGCCATCTATCGAGGATAAAATCAATGTCATCTTTCCAGGGACAAACCAGTGCCCGCCATCTATCAAGGCGAAAACAGTGCCATCTTCATCGAGAGAAAATTACTGCCATCTATCGACCGATAATGTGGTGCAAGTTTATGCTTCTGCCATCTGTCCGGCAAGATAAAAACAGAGAAGCTGTCTCTGGAGGACGAAAGTGGAAGTTTCAAAGTTGTTGGTTCCCAAAAACATGTTGCACTCATGAAAATCAATAGCTTGGCTTCAAATGTCCGGGTGACAGACAACAGACATTGCCTTTGTCCAGGCCCCATTGGATGTTTTTTGACACGACCCAAAAACGCACATGCCAACACACCCTTGGAGTGTTCTCCAGGTTTGGACTCAGCGCACACTTCTCTGTTGGCACGTCTTTGGGAGGACCCCAAAAGAAGACCCTCCGGCGACATTGTTTTGTTTCCAGCAAATTTGTTGAACAAAATACCCTTTTTAAACAGGCAAAAGGAAACGCAAACATTCGTCTTTTGGCGTGTGCACCTTCGTCCTCGAAATCTGGTTTTCCAAACCGAGGTTGGAACTGACCAAACTGGAAACAAATGTAAAGAAGGTTCTCTTTCATTCTGTCCGGTCGGATCCAAATATTTTGGCATGATCGGCTATGGGTTGGTGGCAGACCTGCCTCTGAAATCAGTCAATTAAAAGCGGAGAGGCAGGCAGGTACTGTGGAAACCGCACAGTGATGTGACTGGAGGGGGGGTATTTGTTCATCCGAGTAAAATCTATTGTGTCATGAGACTCAGTCAGTTGGCAGGGAAACTTTCCAATCAGCAGCTGCATTTTGGTGTAACATAATTTCCAGGAAGTGATTTTGCGGTCGTTTTCATCTGGCCTGTTGACCTCAGTGCCCATCGTTTATTGTCAACCGACTTGTTGGTGACCGTCTATTGTTTGTTTTCATCAAACTGTTTTAAGGTCCAAAAAACGTCCCCAAAGGTCGCATCAGCATGCAGGCCTGCTGACTGTAAAGTTTAACCGGTTTGCACTTGCAGTGTGGGGCTGCCATGAGCTTATCTGCTATTGTATGAATTGGGTTTAAGACACCAACCCCAGGGAGATTTGGTTGAGGTCTTGCTTATACTGCGGCATAAATTGTGTCCCTGCCCCACCGCAGCAGAAAAAAGTGAGGTCGGGTCATAGTTTATGCCGCAGTATTAGCAAGACCTCAACCACTTCTCTCCGGGGCAATGGGCAAAGGCTATAGGAGGCCCTTCGAGGATGGGAAGGAAAAATGAAACTAACACAATGTACCTATTACCCTGAGTAAAAATGCAATGTAAATTGATGATCAAATCTAGACAAAGAAATGTTCGTCCTCAAGCCAGCACAGAAATTAAGAGCAAAATGATGCAAAGCGGACAGTCGCCCAACCAACAACCAACCAGTTCGGTAAATCTATCCACAGTGGTGACATTCCGTGTTCCCCATTGCAACTCACCCTCAGGTTCAACTCAATGGTAGATTTGTGTTGGGAAAATTTCATTTCTATGCACAACGCTTATTCCTTTTCCACTGAAAGATACATCCGTCTGTTGAATTGGCTGAATTGTGTTGAAGCTGATTGTTGAGTGAGAGTGGCAATGTTGAACAGGTCAGTGATGATGGTCACCTGGGAACCTTATTAAATTGGCTCACTTAGTGATCACCGTGAACTAAAAACTAAAACCCAACTTCGTGGAGGTTAAGTTCACTGGCGGCTATCAAATTGCCCACTTAACTTTCCCGTGGACTAAATCTCCACCGAAAAGTTAAGTTCAAAAATAAGGTGAACTAAACTTTAAAGTTCACGGATTTCAAGTGATCCAATTTAATAAGGTCCCTGACCCTGTCCCCCTCCCTGAAACCAAAATTTGTTCCATAGACTTGAGCCAGCACTTCGAACTGGTTCAAAACCGGACATGGTTGACCACGCTGTCATGACAGAGTCAAGCATGCGTCTCCCTTGATAGAGCCAAGAGACTGCCATGAGAGAGTCAAGAGACTGCCATGAGAGAGCCAAGAGTCCCCCAAAGAGCACCGAAGACATGTTGCAGGTTTCAAAATTCAGCAACAGAAATCTGATAATCAACAAAAACTGGTTCCAAAGGAGATTCAAACGCACTTCACAAGCTTTGAAAGTAATAAACGGGTCGGGAACAGCAACTGACTGACGTGTACAGTTCCGTACCACCTTTTCCGGAAATGTTGACACCTTATTTCCGTGACGGAGACTTAATTGGGGACTGTATGTACGATGGAATTCGATGACAGCCGGAGGAAGATGGCGCTACAATCGAGCAGAACATGATTTCAGAAAATGGCCAATGTCGTCAGCTTCAGCCATTTCAGCGCCGCTTCACATATCACACACGCGATCTCCCTGTGGCTCGTCGTGACGTCACAACGCCGATGGAGCACGCTCACTCACCGGTTTGTTCACACGCCAACATCAACAGCAAACGCACTTCGTCATTGTTGAAATCCACGATAACAATATCGACAATAATAATGATAGCAACCTCGAATACTTTCGCATCTATTTTTCAGCGTTGTTCGTTTTTTGTATCGCATGCAGCATTTATTTGTTGGTTGTTTTTCGGTTAGTTTTTCTGTTGTTTTTCAGTCTACATATGTATGCACGTGATCTGGTGAAGCAATTGAAGACAAACGGCTGAATAATACCTCTCGAATGAAATGTCTGAAAATGAAGGAAAAAAGACAGCAAAAAATTTGAACGATGTCAATTGACTTTGCGACAGCAACGGAAATATGCGACTCTGGAAGAAATGGCTTCAAACCGGGCTTTCAGCAGCGGATTTTCAGCCACAGTCGAAAAGATGATTTCTGCAAAAAAAATTTCTTGAAACCCTCCAGTGTTTGGTGGACAGGGAAAATTTTGAGCAGTCTCAAGGAATTGTTTGACCTGATTCCTTTCGCAGGTCGCACAAACTGAGAACAATGCTCCAGGCTGGCTCCTCGATCCGTCATTAGCATGCTATGTCAATATCATAAGCATGCTTAGAACATTGCCAGTTTGTGTCTTCAAGCACAGACTGAAGAGAAAATGCGGCGAAAGCATTTTGACCTGTTATTCTTTGTTGCAGGAATTCCGATTTCACTTCAAGCACACTTGAGAGCATTCTCAGTTTGTGTCTTCAAGCATTTCAAAGCACACTTGAGAGCATTCTCAGTTTGTATCTTCAAGCATTTCAAAGCACACTTGAGAGCATTCTCAGTTTGTATCTTCAAGCATTTCAAAGCACACTTGAGAGCATTCTCAGTTTGTGTCTTCAAGCATTTCAAAGCACACTTGAGAGCATTCTCAGTTTGTATCTTCAAGCATTTCCAAGCACACTTGAGAGCATTCTCAGTTTGTGTCTTCAAGCATTTCCAAGCACACTTGAGAGCATTCTCAGTTTGTGTCTTCAAGCATTTCCAAGCACACTTGAGAGCATTCTCAGTTTGTGTCTTCAAGCATTTCCAAGCACACTTGAGAGCATTCTCAGTTTGTATCTTCAAGCATTTCCAAGTACACTTGAGAGCATTCTCAGTTTGTATCTTCAAGCATTTCCAAGCACACTTGAGAGCATTCTCAGTTTGTGTCTTCAAGCATTTCCAAGCACACTTGAGAGCATTCTCAGTTTGTCTTCAAGCATTTCCAAGCACACTTGAGAGCATTCTCAGTTTGTATCTTCAAGCATTTCCAAGCACACTTGAGAGCATTCTCAGTTTATATCTTCAAGCATTTCCAAGCACACTTGAGAGCATTCTCAGTTTGTGTCTTCAAGCATTTCCAAGCACACTTGAGAGCATTCTCAGTTTGTGTCTTCAAGCATTTCCAAGCACACTTGAGAGCATTCTCAGTTTGTATCTTCAAGCATTTCCAAGCACACTTGAGAGCATTCTCAGTTTGTGTCTTCAAGCATTTCCAAGCACACTTGAGAGCATTCTCAGTTTGTGTCTTCAAGCATTTCCAAGCACACTTGAGAGCATTCTCAGTTTGTGTCTTCAAGCATTTCCAAGCACACTTGAGAGCATTCTCAGTTTGTGTCTTCTAGTGAGTGGAATGAGGAGTAGGTGATGCGAAAGTATTTCGACCTTTTTCATTTTGGAAGAATTCTGGTCAAACTACAAGCATGCTTGAATGAGCTGTGTAAAAAATGACCCTGTAAATTGACCCTGTAAAAATGGCGTAAGTTATGGTTACAGTTCGGAATACCTGCCGACCGCCGCCTCCGCCGCACACGCCGCCTCCGCCGCACACGCCGCCTCCGCCGCCTCATTTTTTCGACCCGCCGTCTCGGTTCCTTTTCCCGCCACCTCCTAAATGTAAGCAAATGAGGCGGCGGAGACGGCGGAGGCGGCGGAACATTGAGAACATTGCCGAGCTGTTTAGCCACTGCCCGCTGGTGGGGTAGGTGGAATAATGGTTCGATCAGGCAGTTATATAACGAAGATCAGATCCCAGTCACACGGATGAGAATTCCATCTCATGCGATGCGAGTGAAATGCATAGATCACGATGGCACCATGAAGCCATGCAATATCCCATCACATTGTCTGAAGAATTAGCAGGGCTGAGCCAGCGGTTCACGTAGAAAACAGCTGCCGTCTAGGGTCGGGATACTTTGGTTTGAAAAATTTTAAGATGAAATAGCGCTAATGTCGTAAAATCTTCACGAAATCCAAGTTAAACTGACCTAACCTGACCTGACCTGACCTAACCTCACCCAACCCAAACACAAATGAATAGAAAAATCAAGAAATCGGCCTCCGCCGCCTCATTTCTCATATTTAGGAGGCGGCGGGAAAAGGAACCGAGGCGGCGGGTCGAAAAAATGAGGCGGCGGAGGCGGTGTGTGCGGCGGAGGCGGCGGTCGGCAGGTATTCCGAACTGTAACCTTAGTTATTTGATGGTCGGACCTTCAGACAGCCAAACCCAACCCAAAAATTTAGAAGACAAAGCGCAAAAGCGAATTGTCAGCGTGCGATGTGTCATGCTGAACAGAATGCGACAGTCAAATCCCAAAATTGGACCAATCTTCCGCCCGCCCTTCCCAGTTCCCACAGAAGCAGGGTCGTCAAACGGGGGCATGGGGGACCCAAAAACTCAGAAAAAGCCCAAATTTGGCGATGTCGCCAGTGAGATTTTTTTTGAACGTGATTGTTCACAAAGGCGGAGATTTCATTGCCAGCCCCCCGGCGTCGCCACAAACCCTGAATAGAAATTGGGTGAAAGTGCCCCAACACGAAATAGTTCAGCCGCAGGCTAACTTTTGACTTTGGTGATGATGGCGCCCGGTGACTCCGGCGGTTCGTCCGTCGAGTCGGCTGACTTTGCGAGAGCTGATTAGATCACGTCGATCTCGCCGAAAGACAACAGGTCGTTGGCCATTCCGACGCCGCTGTCACTGGAACCGGACTGGATTGAACTGAGGTCGTCCGTGTCGCTTTGGTTGCTTGCATAGCCGCCACCGACACCGCCCAGGACATCTGCTTCATCTGCATGGGAATAGGTTAGAGAATGTAAGAAAAGTTCATTAGAATTCAGGAAAAGTTCACTATATTTGACACAATACGCGAGGCAGCATTTTTTCGACTCGCTTATACCTACAGGTCTTGCAAATTTGGCCACAACCGCTGGCAAAGCTCATTCACTTCGCATAAACTCGGTTATCACAACTTCCACCATGTTTGCCGGGTAAAGGCAGATGCCGGCCGCTGATTTGGACGCGCAGCTGAGCTTTGGGTACCGCGTGTGCTAGTAAATGCTGTCATTAGCCTTGCTGGTTCCTGACGTCTAGAACAAGTGAAAAAAGCAAGTGCTTTTGGTGGCAGACATAAACACAGAAAGGTTTCGGTCATCGACGAAGATGCGGCCCACTAGATTTGGTGGGTCCATGAACGGCCGAATATTATATCTAACCTAAGCTAATCTAACCTAACCTGACCCAACCTAACCTCCCCCCAAAGGCTAAGGCCAGATTAGAATAGGTTAAGTTAGATTGTGCTGGGACGTTTCTGTCCCCACCAAATGCGGTGGGGTGGGACGCATACTCGTCGATTACCAAGGTTTCTTCCGGTGAAAACGCCGGCATCGCCAAATATACCTACAACAGCAAGGTCGTCCGTGGCCGTGCCTTGACTTTCAAGATTCTATGACACAAAACTATCTTCTGCGAAATAACGACCACCCAGGTTATAACCCAGGTTAAAATTAACCCAGGT
>JASGXE010014308.1:0-16417 GCA_030068105.1 Sinentomon sp. SZTP_YWyxl | reverse complement strand
TGCGTTTTCTCGAAAACTTTTTTTCAATCCTTTGACGGCGCCGACAGACCGCATCTGATGTCATTTTTCATCGGATTTCTGGGAATTTGTTGGCGGAAGTGTGAAGATGGATCGTCGGCAATTCGCGCCTTGATTGACAGGTCGGCTTCTCTTTGACACGCCGACAAAGGAGACCGCCTCTCATCGTTTTTTACGATTTCGGTTGTACAACTCCGATTCTTGGAATGAAGACTTTGTACAGGTCTTTGCAATAAACGTGTCATCGGAAGTAAACATGCCTTCAAAGGAGTTGTTCCAAACACTTCAAAAATTGAATATGAGGCTGCAGCAGCAGACCGACTTGAAAAGTTGTGATGCCATATGGCATCATAGACGAGATAAGGTTACAAAATCCGGAGACGACTTAAACGTTAAACCAACCTCGTCTTTTCCCAACGCCTTTACAACCTTGCCAATTTCACCCAATTTGTCTGATGATGCCTTGTAATATGCAACCCGCTGGCCCATCAATTGCTGATCTTCCGACTGTTGTCCTCTATGCAGAAGACCAATTGCAGAGTAAAGGATGATTTTGAAATCGGATCGATGGACCCATTGCTAGATACATAGAATGATATCAACAGAAAAAAGCAGAGTGTTGAGCCAAATCTACATACAGATCAAACTCTATGGAAGCATGCCCACAAATGTTGCACTCACATTAGAAAAATCACCTGCTTGCTTGTTGCTGCCACGCAACCTGCTGTAATTCATCCGAAGCGCTCTTGGATTACATAATGTTCTGGACTACATAATGTTCTGGACTGCTGCATTCTGTCAAACAACCCAAAAAAAAAAAGATGTAGGCCCAAAACCAGAAAAATGGTGCAAAATAGACATTGGATACAGCAAAACAACACCAAACAAAAACTGGAAATTAAAATGTCAGAGAAGCAGCGCCCAACTCAAGAGAAAATGAAAAAAAATGATGACAAAATTTGGAGAGACTGGGTAGTATGATTGCCATGTGCCAAAGCGAAAATTGCACTGCGAAGTGTTTCAGAAGTACCTACAAAAAATTGTGTTTTTTTTGCTTGATGAAGATCATGTTTCTTCCAAAAACCAGGCTCCTTGCTCTTCTTAGTGAAAATTATAAATGGAGGTATTGGTAAAAAAACACTAACATTGAACAGTTTGCTGCCGACAATCCGGTTGATTTGGTTATCCTCTTTCTGTTTGCTCTTCTCCAGAATATTCGTAGCTGCTTTGTAATAATCAACAATCTGTATGGCAACCTTCGCTGTAAGGAGGAAAATGATTCAAAAGAGATTGGTCAGACTGCACTAACCACAGGCCAAATTTGTTCCATCAATTTACTTTTCTCACTAAGCTTTTCCCAATTTTCAATAATTGTCAGTGGGATCTAGAGTCAGTGATGGCATACGAATTTTCTTCAGATTCTAGTCACATCTCGAAGCTTTAACCTTCTGGCTCCGCGAAGCGAGAATACTCAGATTTTCCCCAAGGACCAGAAACCGGAAGCTTTCAAGGGTTATACGGGTAGCGAGGATACTCACCAAAAAATAAAAATTCAGAAATACCCTGTAGTTTTTCTTTGTATTGGCACATCATAAGCGAATTCGGGAGCGAATGATACTCTGCAGAGTTTTCTCAGTTGGCGAAAATCCTCGCTGACAATTTTCAATCGTAACTTTCCCACCAATTTTTTGTTTTCTGTGAAGGTTGCTGCATTTGCAATGCGTCAGGCCATTATTGTGAAGTGTCTATAGTGACCCGTGTGGTGGGTGGCATGGTGGTGATGTGGTTGCATTAGAGTAAAGGGACCAGGCAATAAAGATGGGAATTTGGATTTTTGTTACATCTTCAAGAAGATGGAAACCAAACACATTTGTTTTCGCAGGAATTGTTTTGCAGATAATGGCGTTCAAAGTTGGATGACTTTTTCATTTGTTGTGCCGTGTTTGAAATGACGCTGACTCAGTGTTTCTGATCCAATTGGGATGTGTGTGATGTTGTTCGAACGGGAATTGAATTGGCTTTCCTCCTCTTTCGGCCGCAATGTCGCAATTGGTGTCTGATTTTTTTATAATGTATCAAAATGTATCAAAAATTGTATCAAAATGTCTGAAACATTTTGATACAAAAGTTTTCGTCCGTTCAGGGTGGAAATTATCACCTCCAGTACGGGGATTTTTGAAGTGATGGGAATGATGTTTAAAAAGTCTGCCTTCGATCAAAAAGCTAACGGGTGTTGCCACAATTTGCCACAACGAAAATTGCTTTTGGCAACATGGAAATATATACCTTCTTTTTTAACCGTTTCTCCTATTTTTGGATCTTTTGAAATGGAAAGTGACTTTGCGTGAACAAAGACTGCTTCAGTCGTTCACACGGTTGCCGATCTTAAATAAATTTAAGATTGGCAACTCCCTGTACATATTGGACCACTTGTACATATTGGGATCACCATCGAACCAGAAGAAGGAATGAGTTTACCGGAAGAGAAATGACGAAATCAAAATCATTCTGATGAGTGGAATTTAGAAAAATGCAATAGTTTTTTTAAAATTCAAAATTTTAGTACTTTGGACGAGAATTTCTGGTTTTTTTTCAACAGGGCTACAGATCAAATGTCAAAGTCACATTTTTCGTAAGAAAAAAAAATCGCCAATTTCGACCAAAAATGGGCCGGTTTTTGGGCCAGGGACAAAAACTGATTTTTGTCACCTCCCGTCATTTGCGCATTTTCCGCCGGTGGCAGAAGGTTAAGGTAACCCATATCACAAAAAACTATCTTTGCCGAATGCCTACCAAAATGAATGAAATTTTGTAGGCAATTAGGTGTCAGCAAAACACATTTTTAAGCCAAACCCCACCTCTCTAGCTCTCTCCTGTGCTGAGATAATGCGCATTGAAGTTTGCATTCGTAACGCTATGCTATTTAAGGGGGAACAGGGGGTCAAATTTGGCAAAAAATGTGATATGCAGGACTTTTTAATTTTTAACACTGCTAAATAGTCCATTTTGTGCCGATTCTAATGATATAAATGCCATTACTGTAGCTTGATTGGTTGCCAAGCTATCACAATTCTCGCTCGAGGCTTCTTTCGGATGAACCGTATTTTCTCATTTACTTCGAAAATTCACAAAAGTTGAAGGGGGTTTTTTAGCGCTTTCTGTTTTTGCAAGATTTTGAACCTTCCTGCTGCTTTTTCTCAGCAATGGAAAGTGATATCCAGCTGAAATTTTGCACAGACATGCCAAAATTAGTCCTATTGAGAGTGATAGAGTCGGATTTTTGACACTTTATGTTAGAAGAATGCTGTCCCAGAATGAGCAAACCCAGCCGATCGCTAATCGCAAAAACAATATAAACAATTGAAAAAAACCACATTACAGTGATAAATTAATAAATCTGGCCTTATCACTCCCGAGAGGACCATAAAAGATACAAATCACTGAAAACAGACCTGAAAAATGTTTACGAGTTCTCTCAGACTTTTGGCGTAAAGTAGCGCTACTCATTAAACAGTCAAATTTAATTTTCTCAAGAATCAAAAGAGATAGGCCAATAAAATTTCTTGTGGAAACTTACTTTTATATACCTAATGTGTGTGCCAAATTTGAATGAAATCAGTTGAGAAACATCGGAGTTAGAATTTTGACCCCCCGTTCCCCCTTAATAAATCTCAGAAAGCTGTGGTCCACATGGTTGAAATTTAGTGTGGAACCACCGGAAGGTGGAAAAGATCTAGGTTTAGATCAGCTCTGGGACTTGTTCACCAAGATTGTTTTTAAATATCAGACATGTGTTCCTGTTGTGAGGAAGCAAGCAAACTCACGCCCATGTTGGTTTACTAGGGAGATACGAAATCTTGAGAGGAAGTGTATGCGTCGCTATAAAATTAGAAATAGATCAGCTGCTGACAAGGGTGCATATTTGTCTCTGTTACGAGATTTGAATGCTGCAAAAGATCATGCCCATAAACGGTATATCAATGGCTTGTGTAGAGATGGTAGATCCAATAATTTCAGGAAACTGTGGCGTTATGTTGCTAATATGAAAGGTGGGGGTGAAAAAGACTCTGTGAAGTCTTTGCAGGATGATAATGGTATGCTTAAGCATCGGGTTGATGAAAAAGCAAACTAATAAAATGAGTTTTTTGGGAAGGTATTTTCTCCACCAACTGCAGCAACTGCACCCTCAAAAACTGGTAACAATTCTGGATTGTTATGTTATGGTAGCAAACTGATTTGCCTGGATACAATTTTAACCGAGGGAAAAGTTTTATCGTGGCCGCGCAAAATGCCCAATTCTGGTAGTTTAACATCGGACGGTTTTTCTTTTAAATTCATAAAGCTGTTTCCTGCTGTTTTCTCTAAATTTTTGTACATAATCATGAAAAAATCGCTCACGGCAGGCCAGCTGCCAGAAAGATGGAAACATGCCTTTATTTGCCCTATCCCCAAGAAAGGGGATCCTTCTCTAGTGTTATCCTATAGGCCGATTAGTTTGACTAGTCCTTGCTGCAAAATTTTGGAGCACTTGATCATGGATCATCTCAAATTCATACTGGCATCTACCTCATTTTTGCACCCATCTCAACATGGGTTTAGGGCAGGTCATTCTTGTGAAACGCAATTGGCAAGCAATTGTGCAGCGTGCTTCAAGTGTTTTAGATCAGTCTGGACAATTAGATGCTGTTTTTCTAGACTTTCAAAAGGCTTTTGACATGGTCCCGCATGCTGCATTAATTCAGAAGCTTGAAAAACTCAGTGGTTTAGGCCCCCTAATTCTGTGGATTGCTGACTTTCTTACAAGGCGGACTCAGAGTGTACATTTGAAAAACTATTTTGCCGCTCCAGTTTTAGTAACCTCTGGGGTGCCTCAGGGTAGTGTTTTGGGACCAGTTTTGTTTTCAGTGTTTATTAATGACTTGTCTTCAACGTTGAATTGTCATGTGCATTTATTCGCCGACGATTGTGGATGCAGAGTTACTTCAAAATAACTTAGTCCTAATTTCTGAGTGGTGTAGAACCTGGGGTATGAAGTTGAATGCACAGAAGTGTGCTGTTGTTCATTTTACGACTAAAACAATGCCAATCCATACCAAATACTCAGTAAATAGTTCTCAGCTGTCTGTTTGTGATAGCTTTAAATATCTAGGTGTGACTCTTACCAGTACTCTCAATTGGAGTTTGCATATTTCTCAGGTAGTTAAGCGGGCCAATTCTGCGTTGTTTTTTGTTCGTCGCACTTTTTATCGTGCAAGTACAGCAACAAAGGAAAAGGTATATTTTTGCCTTGTTGGGTCCTTATTGGAGTATGCATCGGTGGTGTGGGATCATTATCATGCTTTGCAAGAAAGTCATGTGGAAGGAATTCAAAGAAAGGCGGCACGGCTCGTGACTGGTAGGTTTGCGCCCCATGACAGTGTCTCAGACATGCTTGACCAACTGGGTTGGCAGTCGCTTACCCTGCGTAGAAAAGTTGCAAGGTTAGCAGGTATTTTTCTGTCCCTCAATAATGTAGGGGGTTGGTCGACCTTAAAGGAATTCCTTTGCCCGCCTTCTTATCTGGGTAGACACGACCATGAATTTAAGTTGACACCTGGTAAATCTCATAAGGATGTAGGTTTGTTTTCCCTTGCTGTTTGGACAACAAATGACTGGAATTCGCTTCCTCCCCTGATTTTTGGTGGAGCTCATGACATCAATGTTGTTACTTTCAAGAAAAATTTGGTGGATTGGTTCACTGGAAAACGTTATTTCTCATAGTAGTGTAGGTATATTTATATGTTATTCCCCTCTGTTGATTTGCGCCGGAGTAGCCTCCATGCAAATTAAATAAAATAAAAATAAAAAAAAAGGGTCAGGGACAAAAGTGAACTGGAATGGGCAAATTCCTGAACATGGAAGTGATTTTTCTAGATGACAAATGCCTAGCGATGCCAAAAAGCGTAAAACTGGTTGCTATAAATGATCAAAACTTGGCTAAAAATAGTCATACAATGGTTATTCTAGTTCAGAATTGTTGCTCAAGAGTGAACACCATCTGGTCAAAATTTCACACCAATCAGACCACAAACATCTGAGATCTATTCAAAACAAGCCGGAAAACATGGTTTTGAAATACACGCGATTTAAATAGGAGTGAAAAAATTAAGTTCAAATTTTGTTTCAAAAATTCATTCTGTAAAACGCTACCTACCTACCGTCACCGCATTTTCCGAAGGCTGCTGTAAAGCCATTTATGGACGGATGTTAATGAAAGAAAGACCAAAATTTTCTGAAAGAAACGGACTACCTACATGAAGGGCCAAGAAAATTAAAAACTCAAATTTTGTCACTTTCGACATTTTCTTGGGATACGGGTTACCTTAAGGATCATGTTTTCCATGATATTCACAAAAAGGGCATTTTACCATCCCAAAATAAAGATCAAAAAAATTCTGCAAAAGATGCGATTAGAAAATTACATATTAGAATCTAAACCCTTCGTCGAGCAAAGGTCCTGCACTGTGAAAAAAAAAGAATTCAGTTATCACAGGGCAATAAAAATACCTAGATAGAGCAGCTGACTGATTTTACATCATAACGCTGAAGAGCGATTTGCAATTTTTATAGCCCAATGGACAAAACAGGCAAGACAGAACCAGAGGAGGCCATTTATGAGTACAGATATGTGGGGGATTTTTACTCTAAGTTTAGAACATTCACTGAGAGATATCACCAAATTTTCTGAAATAAGGCTTCGGTTTTTTACCCAATGATGTTATGAATACTCTTGCCTCCTCCCTAAAGAAATAGGTAGGTGTATAGGTAGGTACAAGATCCAGAAGGACTTTGGGCCATTAAATACCCTACTCCACAACTCATTTCTGCTCCCATTAAATAGGTACCCTACACCATAACTCATTTCTGCTCATCACACTAACAACAGGCACACGTATCATTAAAGAGCCAGGCCTATAAATCAAATCTCTCAATGGCAGTTTATTGTTTGCCCCGCTGACAGGGCTCGAACTTGGTGGGAGCCTGTGAGTCCAAGCCTCCTAAAATTTTGCGTGGGCTTGCACATCATGCTCGTAAGAAGCCCGACTGGCTAGTGCCCACCGAATTTCCTGTATAGATCTGATAAAATTGCCCACAGACAGTGAAAAAGCATCAACTTAAAACAGGAAATTCGATGCTTCAGGACCAACCGAACAGGACTGAGTCAATATCCCAATAATCCAAATGACTGGCAAGTGGCAACACACGTCGCGTGCGCGTATTCAACTTGCGTCCGCAGCCACACGCGCCTGGTGCACGAAAAAAAACGTTCGATTTTGCAGACGACAGAAATCGAAAATGCCGAATTTTTGCAGAATTCAACTCATTGCAATTTTCGCGAATTCGAAATTCAAATTTTCGGTCGCTGTCGGCATCGCATATGGATTGTGACATCATCTATGACATGATTATTGTGCGTATCTGGACATCACTGGCCTTTCTGAGAACACTAAAAATATTGCTGTGGCCGGATGGCGTTATGCCCATTTTGCCATAAAATGGATGAATTTTCTCCAGAATTTTTCAACCGAGACATCGGCCTTTTTTGCAGTGTGGCATCTCTTGGCTTCCGATGCGACTATTCTGAAACTGCTTGTGCCAAAAATGTATATGAAAATGCCTAACTTTTTATCCTTGCCGACATTATGGGTCCCTTATGGGGCCGACTGCGGTCCCTTGTGTGTATATGGGACCAGTAGGAACTCGTATTGTTAGATGGGGAACATGCTGCCTGATTTTAGGCATTCCAATACAAAGTGGGGCAAATACGGGCCCCATGTGGGCCGCAATTCTGTCGTGAAGTGACATCGGGCCTCTCATATCGTACACATGTCAAATGCATATGTGGGGCCCATATTAGGAAACTCAGAATTTCGAAAGACACTTTTTCGCAACTTTTCCGCGTTCATCTGATTTTTCTGTGGGCTTGTTGAAAAATAAGTCGGGGAGCCCGACAGGCTCCTTACCTGAAATTTTAAGTTCGAGCCCTGCCCACTGCTGCCAACAAATAAAATGAAAGAATTGGTTCCTTGAAAACTGACTATCCCATGTCGACTAAGGAGAGCCACTTGGACAAAATAAAAAAAAACGGGAAAACTTTCATCGACCTATTTAAATTTGCCTGAATACCAAACGAGAGCATGGAGACTGAAATAAAAGAGAATGGGCCCATAAAATAGGCCGAAAGAAGGAGATCAGAATAAAGACGATTTCAATCTCACCAATTATAATTGCCTTCCTGTTGTCGATCATGCTTTTCTCAAGAATGCATTCCTGAGCTTGAGCCAAGCAAATCTCAACAAGAAAAGAGAGAATATCCTGATTCAAATCCAGGCCACATACATCCCTGTAATCATCCTTCAGATGCTGCAACATAAGATTTAATGTCCCATAAGTATCTACAAAACAACTTCGCTTGAAAATTAGACCACATTTGAAAAGGGAGTGAGCATGCATTTAAATAATACCTAACTAGTGCATCTCTGCTTAATGTGGTTTCTCCTGATCAAATGTGTTCCATTTTTCAGTTGCCAGAACATCCAAAACACATCCCTACCTCATGGTTGTGATGCAATTTTTCAAATCTTCACCGAGAATATTCCCAGTCATGTTATGACGATCCAAAATTCTTCAATTGTACCACTTTTGGAAATATTCCTGGAATAATCTCAAGCTGAATACCTGGAATATTCCTTGGTGATTGGTGTTTCTGGAAAATGTTAAATTCCAGTGCATTTGCTTTTGCTAATGATAATTCACTTTTCTCCTGCGTGAGAACAGGACCTTTTCACTTCTCTTGTTTTTACATGAGAACCAGAGTGGCAATGGAGTTGAAACAATGTGACCACTTCTATGTTTTCTGATACTCTGAGGCCAACCAATCTCAAGAGAAAGTTCCCCTACCCCTGAAACTGCAAGGTAGGCGAAACGACAGCCAGGGTTAGCACAATGACATCAGACAGAAATCTGCTCAAGATAATTAGGCCTAGCTACTGATCAGTCAAACCAAAAACTGAAGGTAAAACAGTGAACTGGCAAATAGTAAAAGTTCAGTAAACCCAAAATTTTCACATTTCTGCCTAGTTTTCCTGACAGTTCTTTTTCACATCATTTGCTCTGGCAAATAGATAACCCCAGAAGTCTACCGGATAGGTAGTCTTCTATTTTTGTTATTGGAATGCTCCAGAATTTACCACATTCCACTGTATTCCACTGACCCATTCTTGCGAAGTATGTCTGGTTTTTTATTTTTTATTTTTACAAGAACGGCATTTGCTGAGGGCCTAACACCCATCACCACAGACCTTCATTTGGGTACCTACCAAGAAGGTTGGCGGTAGGCCCAACCACATTCGACTTTCTCACACCTCTGGTCCTAAATGCAATACTTTAAAAAGTCTACGTCACATTCCCAATACGACTGCATGCCAAACATAATTTACCAAACATTTTGGAAGCAGGTAATCTTGCTTTATTGTGCCTCTTCCTTTGTCATGCACCAAGCCATGAACATCAACAACCTACCTAATCGAGAGCAATGCTAAATGGAAAATAGGCATGTTCAGCCCACTCAGGAAGAGTGCAATCAAAATGCTTTTTGAGATGTTGTTTTGCATCACAGCAAAGCTATCACTATGATTTAAGCCAGCCAATACTCACCTGAAATGCCCAGGAGGCACACTGAAAATGTGTGCATGCCATTTTCATACCGTCTGCAGTTCTTCTGTTCTCGGAAGCACCCAATATCGTGTGCAATGCTCCAATATTGTAGAGAATGCCTGCCATTTCAAATCTGATGTCAGAAATTGAATGAGCAATCCCTGAATACATATCGTACCTGAAAGGAAACCAGAAAATAAGACAATAGAAAGCATAGTGGATAAGATAGCACAGCACTTGAGCCAACTCATAAGCTTCCAATTTTGGAGTTCAAGAAAGGTGATAGGGAGGTAACCACCTCGTCCATAATATCGGGAACCCTTGGATACATCCAATTTCCAGCCAAAAAGAGCATTTTGCTGCATCGATCACATCAAAATTAGATCTGGAACCTCAAAATTACCTATAATGTTTCGCATCCTGACTAGCAAGGACTTTGGGAAACATTAAGATTAGACAACCATTTCCTTTACAAACTGTAAACAGTGGGTTGGAAACTTGGAGATGTGTCTGAAACTAAAATATCACCCTTACCGGGAATTTCGACGATTTTATCTCCATGGTGTGAGCTGAGTCGATGTTTCGGGCGCATCGCGGGTCCGTTATCAAGACGAGACTCGAAGATGAGTCTCGTCTTGATAATTGAAAACGGACACGCGATGCACCCGAAACGTCGACTCAACTCACACCATGGAGATAAAATCGTCGAAATTCCCGGTAAGGGTGATATTTCAGTTTAATTTCCTTAACACCAAATGAAAGTAGGTAGGTAAATGAATTTTTTACATAAATGAATGCAAGGCAGAGATCACAGAATTTACATTAATGATTTGTTGCTGCTGTTGCTGCTAACTCCTGTTAGCCAGCCAGCAATCTGAAGTGCAAAATCAGGGGAACGAGCTGCCGTTCCCCATAATTACCTTCCTGGAACATGTGATTCAGTCCATATAATTTATTTACTCACCTGTCTAATCATTTTGGCATCAACTTCAAAAAAGTCACGTACATACTGACCCACCTTTTGTAGGCCCTAGATTGAGGAAAGCCAGTCATCTTCACTCCAGCACGGTCGAAGTTCAAAAGTGGTTTAAAATAAAAAAGCTCACCACGAGAAAGCAACAGCTGCCTTGCCACCAGAATGCATTGGAAACCGATTCTGCAAGTAATTTAACTGACAAAAATACTTCTTCATTGTGGAGCACCCTGTTGCATCATGTGGTGGTCTTACAGCACAGACTCTCAATGACTCCAGTTGCTGAAATTCATTGGCGTATGACTCTGGATCCTCTTGGTAATGTGCACTAATGAACTGGATAAACAGAGTAAAAACAAAAATTGGAATGCTCAACCAAGAAAATTGTCATTGTTCGTAGATAAACTGGTATGCCATGACTTGTTGGGCAACATCAAGGCTTCAGCCCGTGAGGGTTGTCCACAGGGTTGTTCGTTTAAAACATTCTGTTTAAAACAATCTGTTTTAAACATGTTTTAAACAACCATGACCTGTTTAAAACTGTTTGTTTAAAACAAAATTGTGTTTTAAACGTGTTTTAAACATGTTTAAAACAACCGCAACTTGTTTGAAATGCTTTGTTTAAAACAATCTGCAAAAACAAAAAAAAAAGCTTTTTGCTTGTTTAGGTACTGAATTTTCAACGTTTTTCTGTTATTGTTATCAATAAAACTATTATTGTTGCCTTTTTCAAGTACCATCGTCACTAAATTAATGCAAAATTAGCCTTGGCAGCTTTTGGAACACGTTTAAAACTGTTTAAAAGACGTTTAAAACACGTTTTAAACAACGAAAAAAAAAACAGATGAAAAAAACGTTTAAAACAAAAAAACATGTTTTAAACGTTTTTTATGTTTTTTTTTTTTTGAAAAAAAAAAAACATGTTTTTCCAACCCTGGTTGTCCAAGGTGGAAAAAGCATTGAAGGTGGAAAAAGCATTGGTCGATACCAGGACATCAGGAAATAGTGGAGCAAAATATTAGACAATTGAAAACACAAAAGAATATGAGAAATTTTTAACTGTTTCAGCTTTTTCTGACAAAACAAAAAATCGGTTGTGGTCACATCAATGTGCCGAGGCACCTACCTATCTCACGCAAACAATGCAATGAACATAAGCATCATTGATTTTACCACCCAGGTAATATTCTGTGGGGTGAACTGACAGGGAACGAGCGAGTTCCCAAAAAAGTTTGTTGGTCATGGAGTCACAATACTCACAATAGATGGACCTGAAAAAAAAAGGATAAAAAAATAATTTAGGCCCACCCGATATTATTGCATTTTTATCGCCCTCTCTCCGTATCTGCTCCTCTCCAGCCAATTCGACTTCAATGGTTTGCAAAAATGCCTGCATCCCATTGTGCTTTGTTGTCACTGCCGAAACATTTTGCTGCAGTTCAGTGTTCCAGTGACCATTGTCATCCAACTTTTTTAAAAGCCAAACATTTTAAATTTTATGTATTGCGATGAACCTCGGAAGATTGCCCACGAATTAGGTACCTACCTACACCGATGGCAACCGCCAGCTAATCTAAAAAGAAAGGAGGATATGTGTGCTCCTGGATAAAGAAAAAGTTGAAAAAAGCCCGCAAGAAACAAACGAAACCTCCAGTTAAAAGCATTGGTTTAAAAAAATGTTTTTGCAATCCAGACGACATCAGAGTTCATGATGAGAAGGCTGGAAAGGTGCTTCTGACACATGCAGAAGTTTGATGATACCAATCACAAAGTGGGGCATATCTGCACAAGAGACTGTATGAAAATATAGAACATGCCCTAAAATGATTGTCCGACCCTCGTGGCGCAGTGGTTAGCGCGTCGGACTCGTAATCTGAAGATTGCGGGTTCGAATCCCAGCTGGGACACGAGATTTGCCGTGGCACTTGTGTGTGCATCCTCCCTCGGCGAGGCACGGTAAATGAAATTTGCCATGGCACTTGTGTGTGCATCCTCCTTCGGCGAGGCATGGTGAATTCGGTCGGAAAGACAGACTTAAGTGGCCAGTCTGTTAGTCCTTCGGATGGGACTTTAAGAAGGAGGTCCCGTGTGTAGCATCACACTGCGCACGTTAAAGAACACCTAGCTCCAGGTCCAAGGCCTGGCAGGTTACATGAACACAGAAGCCACTTGGTATCACCCGCCGATACTCGACGTCGGTTCCTGCGGGTTGGCTGTGCCATAATACCGGCAGTATCGGCAGTTGTGACTGAGGTCTTGGGACCTGGAGCGGTGGGTGCTGTTGCGATTGCCCTCGGGAGTATGCCGGTACCTCGCCGGGACCCTTGATTGGGTGCCTGGAGCGGTGGGTGCTGGAGCAGCTACTCTCAGGTGACATTTGCCAGTACCTCGCCGGGACCATGGCTGACGACACAACAAAAACATAAACGGTCGGACCACCAGCCTAAGGCTATCTGTCCATAAGACCCAAAGAAGAAGAAGAAAATACAGGAATATGAAATATGGTAATGTTGGCCACCCTGTAGTCGGGCCACTACACTATGTTGGCCACCCTGTAGTTGGCCACTAGGCCATTGCCAGTCGATGTACTGGCAATTTTCATGAGGCCATACTGCGGGCATTGTTAAATAACTTGGTATAAAAAAAGATCTCCAGACTGTAGTTAACTTCAAATGCCACTCTCATAGGCCAGCGGAGGCAATTCAGTGCCGACAATTCAACAATACGTGTGAACAGAGGGTTACAGCTCATCACCCATAAAACACGAGATTTTCTTGAACCTTTCCTCTTTCTTGCTCATATGCACGCACTTTGTTTTATTTGGGCCCACTTTGCTATATGTTTGCTTACATTGTTCCTTCCTTTCTTTTCCAAACTTGCGGTTGTGTAGCTCAATGCACGCACCCTTACTCTTTCATCTGGGGTGCTATTCATCACCATGCTATTTGGCTTAACTTTACCATGCCTTATAAAAAGAATCCCGAAAGTATGTTTCTGAGAAGACCCTCAAATTAGGGCTTAAAAATGAAATCTCGTGATCTTGGTAGGTACCTACCTTGAAACTCAAGACTTTTTCCTTTGACACTTAGGCTGAATCCATAAATGCCTTTCAACTGTTAAAAGGTGAAAACAAACCTGTTTCAACTTGCTTCTGAAATCCGGAATTTCATGGCTAACTTTGAGTTCGAAAGAAAGCATGGGCAGTCTTGGAAGTCCTTCCATCGTTGGCTTCAATAATACGGAACTTGATGGCTATAACCAGATAGCAGTTCACTAATGGCTATAGGCCTTGCATTTCTGCAGCATGGGTCCAATTGACATCAGCCTATAACCATGTACTATGGGCCTATGAGGACAAAATATGACATTTATTTAGGAGTGTCAATGCAGGTCGGTACCTACGCTATGCAGGAATCGTGTATAAAATAGGTAGGTACCTACTTTCCAAGAAACTGTTGATGAAAATAGAATCAACGGAGGTAGGTAGGCACCTACCTGGGTCGGTAAGGTCGGCAGGGAGGCAGTTTGTACGGCCTGCAGAACTTGGAACCTCACAGTGAAGAAATTCATCACAATTGAATTATAGCTTTCGCTATGTCTCCCTATGGATGTGCTGACTTTCGGGTTTCTGAACAGTGGAGCACAACCAAAAGCGAGAATATGATCCGCCATCTTGCCGTGTCAATGCCTCGCTGTCTCAGCCTCCATTTGGCTTTGATCTCTGCTTGTACATGGTCCATTCCTGCTGTCTCATTGATGAGCTACCTATTTGTGAATCAGACTTGAGCGAACTCAGCGTGTTTGTTTTTTGATCTTTTATTCTGTATGCAGGCAGATGATTTTAGGACACACACACAAGTGGAATATTTTGGGGGCCAATCAAATTATGAAGCAACAGTATGTACGAGGTGAGTTTGGAAAAAATCCGGAATTGATCTCCCACAGGTGCACCATGCGACATATTGCGATGAACTTAGTCCATCATGCTTTTGATGCAAGTGTGACAAGCATGTTGACTGAATTGGGCTGGGATTCCCTCAATAAAAGACGATTACTACATGGACTGTCTGCATTCAGGAATTGCATTGTCAATAAAGGGGGCTTGGGGGATGGGCCCTGGATCTTCACTCCGAATGACCACAAAACAAGAGCTACCTAGCATGACAGTTTCCTTTGTGCCAACTTCACTCTTCAAAAATGTAGACAAGTATTCCTTTTTTAATCGCAACCTTTTTCTGTGGAATAAACTTGCATTACCAGCTGAAATCTTGCAGTCCCCTGAAAAGCAATTCGCTGAGGTTATTTCTTCAAAACTGGATGTTTTAGATTTTTTCGTCTTCATAGCAAAATTATTAATTTGTTGCCTCCATTTCTTTCTTTCCTTTTTTTGGCATGCTAATTTCCGCACAGGGTAGGTACCTACTTACTGAACTGTATGGCCATATTAGGTACTTTTCGAATGAACTGGCCACACCTTTCACCTTCAACCACAACATGCATCAATTTGAACTGCTTACCTCTTCCACTCTGGACTCTGGATCACATCTGACCAACCAATCATGCAAGGTATGACATGTGCTTTTTAATTTTTTTTCTTTTATTGCTGTATGAAAAATAAACATTCAATCAAATAAATTGCCTGTTGGCAATCTGTCTGCATCGACTGACTTGTGTTCCTCCACCTTATTTGGAAACCGACGAACACTCCTTTTGAGCAATGTCCATTTTAATAACGTCTTGATGTGGTGCCTGGCGCACTGATCTGTTGCTCATTCGCGTCGGTCCATTGGTGTTGGATTTTACTTTTTGACTCTGTCCATCGAACTCATCGGCGGGGTGACTCCGTCCCCAGTTTAAAAAATTTAAATTTAAAATGAGCAAGGGAGTCATCAAATCGGCAAATAAATTAAGATCTTTAAAAGGAGCAGTTGGCATTGTCACACACGAAAAGAAATGCGAAAAAACTGCTAAATGAAAAGTTCAAGGACCAAAACTCACAGGAGTACTTTCGGCGTGACCCACGCCTTCGTCAGCAATCAACCGACTGACAATTCAGACGGTTGATTGCTGACGAAGGCGTGGGTCACGCCGAAAGTACTCCTGTGAGTTTTGGTCCTTGGACTTTTCATTTAGCAGTTTTTTCGCCTTTCTTTTCGTGTGAAATAAATTAAGGTTGACTAACTGAGTGGTTATTTCGTGGAATATCTCATGAGAGGAATCTGGAGGACGGTAGCCACCAACAAACAACATAGAACGGTTTACCTAATGATTTCAGAGTGAGGGAACATATAAGAAATTCCTGCGAAGAGCTGGTGTAAATAAGGGAAGAAATGAGTGAGCACTGTGTCGCAATTAAGACACCGCCGCCAAATCTGCAGCGATCCCTGCGGTACACAGTGAAAGATGCTGGAAGGAATTCATGGGTGCCAATGCTGTTATCAAGCCAAGTTTCTGTGAGAACCAAAATGTCGGGTTCATGCATTTCAAGAAGAGTTGATAGCTCGTTTGATTTGTTGCGAATGCTGCGGCAGTGTTATTGAAGTACAGAGAGGAATGACTTGAGAGAGTTATTAAGTCTTGGCTGATGTCTGCTGTATGCCTACAGGACTGTCAAAGTTCAAATAGCGATTCTCCTGCAGGATGAAGAATTCCAGAAAGGAATCCATGGTAAATTGGGCATACAGGATTGAGGATAGCGAGTGACGAAAAAGAGGGATGAGATGTAGGTTT
>JASGXE010014307.1:0-11437 GCA_030068105.1 Sinentomon sp. SZTP_YWyxl | reverse complement strand
ACCGAAGAATCTGGCGCCAATTCACCCAAAATAGCTGCGAATGCTCTGGCTGAAGCTTTTTTAATGTTCTGTTAAGACATTTCGGCATAGCTGCTGAAGCGTAATTACGCTTATTCGTATATCAATGAAATTTATCGAGTATTTTTTTGTTTTATTTTTTGTTTTGTTTTTCACGCACGTCACTTTTTTCTCCATCAACCGAATCACATTCCCAATCGGCATTTATCCCAGTGGATTTCGTTGTCCCAACTCAATTCCTGCTGCTGTAGGTATGTCATCTTCCCCATTTTTTTTTTTTTTTTTTTTTTATTTTTTTTTTCTGTTGGCCTTAAAATATATTTAATAGGCCATTTTTTTCACAAATCACGGTTGTTTTTTTTAGTAAATTTAAGATTTCAATTCAATATGCAATGCGATTAAGCAACAATTTTGCAAGGCATGAAGCAGTAAGAATATTACAAAACTTGCAATTTTTAATCAGTAAATCAGTAGCGAAATGTGATGGCAAATGCATGCACACCCACAGTCAAGGACATGCAAGAAACAAGCAAGGCATGCACAATAGAAGGGAGAAACGAGACAAAAAAGGAACCAATACTTACTCGACCGGATCATGTGAGAAGACGGCAATGCATCAGAATAAAACTTTCATCAGAAACGGAAGAGGCAGAAGTGATGAAGTCAGGTTCCAATCAGGTTGAAGAATGCAAGGCCGAAGGTGGATAAAAAATAGCATCACACAATGATGTTGATTTCAAAGTGAAACAGATTTCACAGAAGCAGTACCTACCGAAGCAACAAGCGGAAAAGAATCTAGCATGTCCCTAGGCAATGGGTGCACATGCATGCACAGAAAGGGGGAGAAAAGAACACAAGAAATTAAAGGGTTTAAGATATTACTGGATTCTCGGGGGAGGGTAGGTACTCTAAACCTCCTTGAGGTGGCACTCCACATTCCTAATCTACCTGTGTTACACAGAAGTCTAAATGACTTCCATAGAAAAATGAAAATGGTGAGTGGGAAGAGAGGCCACAATGGACTTTTCTGAAGAGAAAAAAAAAAGGGGGGGGGGATGCGGATCAATACACTACTGTGGTTCTGTCAGTTTTCACATTGAGAACGACGATCCTATTTTCTTGGTAGGTAATTAGTTTCATCAATAAATTCCTGCCAAAAACCGCATGAAGTTGGCTTAAGTAACAGGAGGGCCACCTTGATATTCAAAAAATAGTTGCTCTTTGATCATATGCCTTTTTAGTGTAGACTTAAAAACATGAAAAGCAGTTGTGGAGCGCAAACTCTGTGGTAGCCTATTCCATAATCGTGCCCCCAATGAAAAAATTGAGGACCATCCCAATTTTGACTTGTGCGGATACACTGGATCATAAAATAGATTTGCAGACCTTAAATTCTGGTAGCTACCACAATGATGTGATTTTGTGATTGGATAGATTTGCATTAAAAGGGAACTACTGCGGCCAGAACTGCAGTATTTATGGTATGTGAGTAACAACTGATAGTAAATGATCTGGTAGGTATTCATGAGTCCCAAGTTTTTGAAAGTGGCCTTGGTTGGAGAGTTATATGGCTGACCACCCAGAATTCGTATGGCTTTTTTGTGAAGAGTATTTATGGGCTTTATGACCTTGTCTGATGCAGTGCCCCAAACAGATGCGCAGTATGTCAGGTGTGAAAGGAAATAAGCATGATAGATTGTCAAAAGACTAGCACCATGCAAGTGTTCCCTTGCTTTTCTTAACAAGTATAGGCCAAAAATAAGTTTCTTGGTTAGTGCTAATGTGTTTGTGTTCCATGTTAGTTTATCATCAAGATAGATTCCCAACAACTTAGACTCATGAGCTCTTGCGAGATGAGCACAACCAATGCGGATTTCCTCTGGAAATACAAATTTAGCAGGAAAAAAAGAAATAAAAACTGTTTTGGTACTATTAACTGGTAATCGATTGGTTTTAGACCACAAATATATGGTGTTACAAAGATTTCTTAACTTATAAAACAATGAAACAGGATCCAAAGCTGATACAACAACAGATAAATCATCGGCAAAGGCAACAGGCACTGAGTTATTGGAGAGATCAATTAACAAATCATTTAAATAAATAACAAAAAGCAAAGGACCCAATATGCTACCTTGTGGTACGCCCTTGTGAACATCAGCTGGTTCAGTAAGATGGGAGTTCACCTGGACTCGTGAAGTTCTCTCTGTTAAGTATGATGACAAAAGGGATTGTGCTATTCCCCGAATCCCATAGGAGGAAAGTTTTCGAAGAAGGATAACATGATCGACACAATCAAAAGCCTTACTGAAATCTACTAGTAAGGCTGCTGTGGCCAGGCCACCATCCAGTTGAAGTTTAGTATGTGTAGTTATGTTAACTAGTGCATCTAAAGTTGACCTACCTGGGAGAAAGCCAAATTGGCGTGGTGATATCAAATCACGTGACAGAAAAAAAGAAAGCAGGCGTTCGTGTATCATTCTCTCAAAGATTTTGCTAAATGTTGGTAGCAGAGAAATGGGTCGATAATTTAGGGCTTTGGTAGCATCACCTGCTTTTAGGATAGGTATAATGACAGATTTTTTCAGCTCTTTGGGAAATATGCCCTGCACAAACATTAGATTTGCAATATATGTCAGTGGAGCAACAAGAACTGATACATTTTGCTTCAGCACATTGGTAGGTAATTCAGATGGTGCAGGAGAGGAATTTTTTAGGCAGTTTATTATTCGGCAAGTTTCAAAAGTAGTAACTGGATAAAAAAATAGCGAGTCTCTACCAGGTGGAGTGCTAAATTCCGGGAGAGTAGGCCTATAGAGCTTATTGGCTGTCGAGTAGAACTCTGGCGGGGTAAACGCTTGATGGAATATGCCGGCAATCTCAGATGGGTCCGTCGCTATCCCATCTGACCTCTGGAGCACGATTGGAATTTTAGTTGGAGGATCTTTGTTCAAAATTTGATTAAAGACCTTCCAAGTGTCTTTTGGTGAATTTGCAGTTGCCAATTTTGAAGCAAAAAAATTATTTTTAGCTGCCAGTAATTTGCCTTCCACAATTTCATTTAAACTAGAGAACCGGGTAATGAGACCTAAATGGTAAGGTTTACGCCTTAACTTGGTCTTTAAATTATCACGAAGTCTGAGCAGTTTAGCGATGATTCTCCACGTCGGAAAATACGTCAAAAAGGCATATTACAATTATTTTTTCGAATCGCAACAGCATCTTGTCGCTCTGTGGAACATCCCAAGAGAGCCGCACGGAATTCTTGTACAAAGCACCACAGACTTTGGCCGTTTGCATAAAAAGGCCCGGTCGCGAATAAGAAATGAGTACGCGTTTGGGCCTATCCCGATTTTGCGAGTGTCGAAAAAGTGAAAATAAAGCTAATCTAACCAAACCTAACCTAACTTTTCTTACCTTCTCTAACCAAACCCAACCTGACCAATAAGCGTCCCGGTCAGCGAAAAGGCAAATGGCACAGGAGATAATTTGCAATCAAAGGTCACTTTCGCTGCAACGAGCAATACATTCCCCCGCGAGCTTATTTCGCGGTGTCATCTATCAAACCCATCAACCGCCACCACCAGCCGTGAACGGTGCAGGCCCACTTGACATTTCACCGACCCCTCACTTGTCCAGACAACTTTTCTATCATATCTGCTGTATTTAATTCATTTGCAAACTCCACAAATGTGTTCAAAGCTCCTGCACCGTTGCACTTGACACGACGTCTCTGCATACCTGTTCAACCAACGAACTAAAGTAAATATGTAAAGTTATATGTATCTCGTTGTGTTCAACTCACCTCTGCTCCCTGAATGTTGACATCTGGTTGATCTCGGCTTTTGCCGCACTGGAACCGGTGCGTGTCTGTGATTGGTCGATGACGAGCCATCCATGACGTGCGAATTTTGGCATTCTCGCC
The DNA here is from genome assembly GCA_030068105.1 of Sinentomon sp. SZTP_YWyxl. Classification (NCBI taxonomy): domain Eukaryota; kingdom Metazoa; phylum Arthropoda; class Protura; order Sinentomata; family Sinentomidae; genus Sinentomon; species Sinentomon sp. SZTP_YWyxl. The sequence continues at coordinate 7,494 of JASGXE010014307.1, read as the reverse complement.
GCTTGTCCGTTCTCTGCGCTCCGCTGGCTCCACGCCCCGCTGTTTCAGTTCAGACCAATTTTTTCAAGCGGCTGGAGCTCGAAAGCTCCTGATTTGCCGAAAAGCATGCGAAACTCAACTTTCCCAACCTGACATCACCAAACCAAACCTCACCTGACCCCTAACCAAACATAACCTATCCAAACCCAACCAATCTAACGAATCCAATCAACCCATCCAAACCAATATAGCCAAAATTACATTTGGAGCTCACGAGCTCCAGCCGTTTCTCAATTTTTCGAATTTCACTGCTCTTGATGTTCGGTTTGTTGTTGTTCGTTGTTCGGTTTGTCAGTTGTTCGGTTTGACTGCCAACCTATTTCGTTTGAAGATTCAGCTGCTTTCGCGAATGGTGCGATGTGTGCCATGAATCTTCTCACAATTTACTCACATTCCCCCAAATGTTCAAAAAGTCCGTGTGGGGCAGTGGGGCGGCGGATGATGGGGCCTGAGACCTCAGTCTTCTTGCAATTCGGTGAAACCACATTTGGGGGTGTCTGAAGGGGTGCAAGGGGTGGTTGTGGAGATATCGCATCCCCGGATGTAGCTGGCTCTGACATTCTGACTAAACTAGAGGCTTTAATTGATACCAAGCTGGATAAGTATTGCCTCGAACAATAAAGTATCACCTTGGAATGATTGGCCAAACTCGACGGACAAGGATCTGTTTGGATGTGCCTTTCATACCAATGTCTATGGCTTAATGCAGGGTTGCAAAAAAAACGAAACATTTGAAAAAAAAACAAAACATTTTGTTTTAAAACAAAATTGGATGTTTAAAACACTTTTTTTGTTTTTAAAACAGCAAGAAAAAAACTTGTTTTAAAACATGATTTTTGTTTTTAAACAAGGTGTTTTAAAACAAATATTTTTTTCCTTTTTCTCGTAAAACTTTGAGAGAAGCCCGAGTGAATGCAGCAACATACCCTGGGCAGTACGCAGGCAAAAACAAATCGAATTTGCCCATTGGCCACTGCCAGATTCCATATTATTCTGTGCACACAATGCACGCCTAGCTCCTAACTTCACTTGTGGTTCGATATGGCGGGTACGTGAATAAACTCATTTGATGTTTACTTGACTGGAATTTGCATCAATGGGTAACGTTCGGGATTCGGGGTGCATAAATGTTCCTGGAGATATTCCAAAATTCTTGGAATTTTCGTTGGATTCTATTCATTTCTATTTATTTATCATTGTTCAAAAAGTCAACAAAATAGCAAGAATTATGATGAAATACAATCCAATTTTCACCAAACACGGCAAATTTTATCATTAACCGTTCGTTAGGTACAATTTTGTGATGGTGATGACAAAATAAGAGATACCTAAAAAACAACTCACCATTGGCCGTACCCCAAGAGAAAATTGTTCAGTGTTGATAAAAGCTTAAATATTTCCTAATTCCTCGTACAAATCCTCTATCGTTTTGTTTTCCTGTTTGTTTTTGAGTGTCAAAAGTTCAAAACTAAAGGGAATTATTATTTACAAATTCCCAGGAAATTTAGGTAGGTACCTACAACGAAAATTACTGGAAATTTTGAGAATTATTTCAATGAAAATTGCCCGTCAACAAGTGGCAAGTCAAGTTCAATGCTTCCTGTTCCTCGTTATGTTCCCAAAATCATGAAAAATATTTGACAATTCTTGTTTTCCATATTACACCATTCAAATAGGCACTCAGCATTTTCTGGACTAATAGGTATTTGTTTTCCAATCTGGTTGTTTTTATTTTGTTTTTATGCAAGTGCCTTGGTATGCTGTTCCGTTTTAACTCTACTAGGTATCTCCCTTCTTAGTCATTAACAGTACCCACCTATCGAATGCCTTGGCCTATTTTACGTACCTATTTTCTTTGCATGGGTCCCTGTTTTTATTTTCCTTCCATCCAAGATCATAAAATGCATGTGTTGTGTTTGATGCCTTGGTCATATCTTTTGCGGTAGGATAATAATTTCTCAAGAGGTTACCAGACAGATACAACCACTTGCCAATGAGTCCTATCAAAATCCTGTTTTTCTTCTAATTTCTGATCACCTGCCTGCTCCTGCTCCTTATTCATGGTGTTTCGTGTTTCAAGGTATTTATTTGGTTTCTGGCAACTTGAAAATCGTGACAAATGGCAAACCATTCGCGGTTTATAATAAATGAAGTTCATGATCATGATCAAAAATAGAAATAGGAAAGAATAGAATGATGTGCATGTACCCAAAGTTGAACCAAAAGGAACATTGCCATAAACTATGTTCTTGGGAACAACATAATGACACTGGGTGACAACGTGGAATTTTGCTATGACCTGTGACATTCCATTTCAGAATCTATCGATTTTGGGTACAGATGCAGATGGTGCATCATAGAAATTGGTCGAACATAAATGCAGTAGGTAGAGAACATTTAAACAGTCGGCCATGTTGTAGGTATTGTCACATGCTTTGAATAGGCCTATCCATTGTTTTTTCTTGCAAGTCATTTTTCAATGAAATGAGCACACCATCAAGTGGTTGGTTAAGTTTCGAGGGTGTGTGAGATTTTGAGGTTTGTGATAGTGTGACGTGGACATGATTATGGAGTGAGGAAAGGCAAAAAACTGTGGAAAATGAGAGATCGGAGTGATTTTGATGTTCCACATATTCAGTGGAACTTAATCACCGGACAGCTGATGTTGACAAGTGAAAGTAATGGTGAACATGATCAAGGCAACCTGGAGCAAAATTCTGTGTTGTTCGTTATTTTTCAAATTATTGCACTTTAGACTTTAGTACCTACCATTTACCAATGTAAAAAACGATTTGTTCGGTGAAATTTGTTAAGTAAAATTATTTTTTTCATCATATTGTTCATCTTCTGATTCATTTCTGAGTAGGTAGCTACTGCCATTTTTGACCTGCAAATAGACTAGGTAGATGTGACATATTTAACATGCAGGTACATGCTTCTTTTTTAAATTTTAGAAACAAAAAAAACATGTTTTTTTTAACAAAATAAATTTTTTTTTGAAAATGTTACTAGTGTCAAAATTAGCCCATTTCCAAAGGAAAAAAATTGTTTTAAAACAATTTGATAAAAAACACCTGTTTTTGTTTAAAAACAAACTGTTTTAAAACAAAAATGTTTTTTTTTCAAAGCCTTGTTTTAAAACGTGTTTGAAACAATGTTTTAAAACAATTTGTTTTAAAACAAACAACCCTGGCTTAATGCATCAAGAGGCTGATTCTCATCGACAAATATATTTGCCCTTTTATCGCGTTTAAAAACTGCATTTTTCGTTTTCGAAATCACGAAAACAACAACGCAAGCTTCATGTGCAGGTCAATCATGTCCAGTCGAGCGGCATTTGATTTTTACGCAGTGCATGGTGGTCGGGATGTTTGTTGTTGTCGCGCCGGTTGCGAATTGTCATCTAAAGCTAACTCAACCTAACGTAACCTTCCAACACTGCCTCTGGTGCATGCTAGTTGACTGCTCAATGCATCTGGTCTGTTTGCTGACTGGTGCAGAATAACATTTTTTGCATATTGTTGGCCAGGGTGGGATTCGAACCCATCAACAAGTTTACGTATAACGTCGATTGAGGACCCGACGCCCAATCCATTGGACCAATGGTGCTACCAAATTTCGCTCAAGGAACCTATTCCAGGAACCTGCTTTAAACAAAATAGGGCTGGGCGAATCTTGATTCGATTCGAGGATTCGATTCGACAATAACGAATCTTGCCAGATTCGATTCGAAAAGATGCGATTCGAAAAATGTGGCAAGATTCGAACCAGGATTCGAGATTCGAAGGAAAGGATTCGATTCGAAATGATTCGATTCGGGATTTTGGAATGATTCGAAAAATATTCGAATTGATTCTCAAATCTTTTAAAATTTCCAAATTCATCTGCAGTCCCGTAGGTATGCCAAAACCTGGAACCAAAAAGTGCTTACAAGTGTCACTGAGCAATGCCCACAATAAAATTCATGTTTACTATCCTGTAGGACTGCATGAATCTTGATTCGATTCGAGGATTCGATTCGAAAATCGCGAATCTGGCCAGATTCGATTCGAAAAAATTCGATTCGAGACATGTGGTGGGATTCGAATCAAGATTGGAGATTTGAAGAAAATTATTCGATTCGAAAGGATTCGCTTCGAAATTGGACAACTGATTCGGATTCGATTAGAGATTCGAACCTTAGGGATTCGATTCGCAGGATTCGATTCGAAAGCCGATTCGCACAGCCCTAAAACAAAATCAATTGCTGTTTACGCTTCAGATGACAATGTCATGTGACGCATGGTTTATCCGGTGCGTATGAAATTATGCACGTCGTAACCGTACTGTAGGGCTGTGCGAATCTTGATTCGATTCGAAGATTCGATTCGAAAATCTCGAATCTTGCCCGATTCGATTCGAAAAGATTCGATTCGAAAAATGTGGTGATGATCGAATCAAGATTCGAGATTCGAGAAAAAGGATTCGATTCGAAAAGATTCGATTCGAGATTCTTGAAGGATTCGAAAAAATATTCGAATCGAATCTCGAATCTCAAACAAAAAAATTTGAAAACTTTTTGCAAAAAAAAGCTCAAAAATCGTCAACATTTATCCAAAATTTCAAATGGCAAAGTCAAACAACCAAGTGGATGCCGCCTGGAAGCCATCTTGAATTAACTGAATTACACTAGATGGCAGCCATCTCTCTTGCACGAACGCGTGCGTCAGATGTTTTCTCATTTCCTGCACTGCCGATCCGCCGTCTAGTGTACGCACGTTATCCCGGATTTTGACAGAAAACTTGAAAAGACATGGCGCTCCCATTTCTGTTGTTCAGCATGTTCATTTTGGCTTTTTTTCTTTTTGTCTGGTTTGCTGTGTTGGAAAACTTGAAAAGACATGGTGCTCCCATTTTTTATTTTCACGGCGCGGTTACTCCGATTCATCGGATTTGCGGTTGCGCCGGCAGTTAAATTTCTGGTGTTCAGCAAGTTCATTTTGGCTTTTTTTGTTGTTCTTGTCTTGTTTGCTGTGTTGGAAAACTTGAAAAGACATGGTGCTCTGCTCCCATTTCTGGTGTTCAGCAAGTTCATTTTGACTTTTTTTGTTGTTTTTGCCTTGTTTGCTGTGTTGGAAAACTTGAAAAGACATGGTGCTCCCATTTCTGGTGTTCAGCAAGTTCATTTTGGCCTTTTTTGTTGTTTTTGTCTTGTTTGCTGTGTTGGAAAACTTGAAAAGACATGGTGCTCTGCTCCCATTTCTGGTGTTCAGCAAGTTCATTTTGGCTTTTTTTGTTGTTTTTGTCTTATTTGCTGTGTTGGAAAACTTGAAAAGACATGGTGCTCCCATTTCTGATGTTCAGCAAGTTCATTTTGGCTTTTTTTGTTGTTTTTGTCTGGTTTGCTGTGTTGGAAAACTTGAAAAGATATGGTGCTCTGCTCCCATTTCTGGTGTTCAGCAAGTTCATTTTGGTTTTTTTTTGTTGTTTTTGTCTTGTTTGCTGTGTTGGAAAACTTGAAAAGACATGGTGCTACCATTTCTGGTGTTCAGCAAGTTCATTTTGGCTTTTTTGTTGTTTTTGTCTTGTTTGCTGTGTTGGAAAACTTGAAAAGACATGGTGCTCTGCTCCCATTTCTAGTGTTCAGCAAGTTCATTTTGGCTTTTTTTGTTGTGTTTGTCTTGTTTGCTGTGTTGCTTGCTGTGGTCTTTGCTACTAGTAAAATAAAAACACCTGGAATAAATGTTTCTTTGTATTCCAGTTTTTGACAGCAAAAGCTCTCATTATCTTCATTAATTTTAGGCCAATTCTCTTTCATGATGATTTTGTACCAGATATTGGCCAGAGTTTTTGCCCTGCCATTTTACCAGGTTATCAGCAGGAAGGAAAAATCAGATTGTAATCAGGTGGGTATGCCTACCTGATTCAGGTGGGATTGTAATCAATCAGGTGGGATTGTATCCTAATCAGGTGGGATTGTAATCAATACCTACCTACCATCGTTTGGCTGGGCACCTACCTGTATGATATGCCTATTCAGCCAAAACAGATTGGCCTAATATCACTGACGAAGTAACCTGCCTGTTGACACTTCATCCTGTGACCTCTACTAGGTACCTACCTGCCTTGTGTTTTTCATTCCTTTCTCTGCATTTATTTTGCTGCAGAGCATTACCTGCATACCAGGCCAGGCATAAGTACATGCTTATAGGCAGTTACCTACATGCATTAATGGCACTTTAAGTCAGGGTAGGTAGGTAACTAGTCGTAGGTACCTACCTACCTTGCTTTGCTTTATCAAGAGAGGTAGGTACCTAGGTACCTATAGCTGGTGTCTCACCTCACCTCATTCTGGAACCAATGATCGGTAGGTACCTGCCTATACTAGCTACTTAGTAGGTACCTACCTAGTGCATCTCGTGTTTTATTCTGAGGGACACAGGCCTACCCACCCACATGCATTAATGGCACTTATAGTAGGGGTAACTGGTGGTAGGTACCTACCTGCCTTGCCTTACTTTGTTGAGACAAGTAGGTAGGTACCACCTAACCTACCTACCTCTTACTGGTGTCTCGCCTCATTTGGAACCCATGCTCTGTCTTCCTAAATTTGCGCAATCCCCATTTGTGGTGTACCTACCTAATCTTCATTCAATTCACCAACTTGATTCACATTTACGCATGCTTTATGCTTGGAAATTAATGTGCCTGAGATAAAATTAGGAAGATTCGAAATGAGATTCGATTCGATTCGAGAAAGCGATTCGATTCGATGCCGATTCGAACTTAACGATTCGACTCGAGAAGATTCGATTCGAAAGTGGAGATAGGATTCGGATTCGATTCGAGATTCGAAGAAGCAGGATTCGATTCGAGAGATTCGATTCGAAAGCCGATTCGCACAGCCCTACCGTACTGAATCAATGCCGAGTATCATGAATAATTGACAGAATCAATAAAAAGAAGTGGTGCGTCTGCATTGTGCGACTGCACGAACTTCTTGCAATGTTTGAGTCCGTGCATCAGGCAAGATTTCAAATCAGATGATGCGAATTTCACGACCACCCTGCACCGGCATTTTACAAACGTTCCTGAATCTCGGCAGCAATATCCCTCCTCGTTATCACCGAAGGGACAAATTTCAACAACTTTCAGTCAAACAATCATGGCTTGGATTTGCAAATACAGAATTGCAGAATGGCGCACCAGAGATTCAGTTCCCCGTTTTTTCAATGTGATAGGTTTCTGTTCGAGACTTTACATGGCAGTTGTCTCAACAATGAATACAAACATCTTGTCAATCACCAAGGATAATGCAGAACTAAAAACGCTGTGAAATTTATCTCTGACTCGTTCGATACGTTGAACAATGAAGTTAAAAATCTCAATGCCTTCACGAAGGAGACCACAGCTCAATTTGGGCAAGTTCAAGCTTTCACCCTTTCTGGGATTGGAAGGAAAAAACATTAGACGTCC
>JASGXE010014306.1:0-19087 GCA_030068105.1 Sinentomon sp. SZTP_YWyxl | reverse complement strand
GGCAAGTTTGAGTTTGGCTAGATAGTGGTTAGGTATTTCTATAATGTAGGTATGTAATTTTGTGTTGCGCTGGGGTTTTGTGAGTGAGTGAAAGATGTTTTTCTTCAATTGTTTTGTCTTTTTAGTCGAAAGTGAATTTTAGGTTGTGGGTTTTTGCCGAAAAGAAGGCATCACCTACGTCTTGTCTTGTCTTGTCTTGACACCCGTGGTTCGGCGTTGGAGAACAAAAGTCGGTCCCGAGCACAGATCTTTTCTGTGGTCCCGAGTGTGGCTCGCATTTCGGCTGTGGTGATTTTGATAAACGAGCAGAGTTCGCGTTTTGCATCATTTTTCCCTTCATGTCCGAACATTCGGGCATAAAGTGTAAAATGGCTTCCGATTTTTTTTCGCCGGTTTTACGGATTTTCTGATATTACATCCCAGTGGGGCTGGGAAACCATCACCGCGTGACATATTGGTACTCATCCCATCAAGGCAAAAAATGGTTAAAGTATAATAACCGAAAGTGAAATCAGATGAGTGGCAACTGCCATATTATCCTGCCTCAAATTACCCAAGATTTTGCGTCACCTCAGATTTTCTCGAATGACCAGGGAGTGGTTGTCTTAAAATCGAGTAAATTATACCCAAGGCAGCAAACCCAACCCGATTGCCAAGTCGCTGAGGACACGGTACTGGTCTGTTCATTTTCAGAATGGTCCGCACCCTTTTTACAAGCAGGGATGTGCAAATCTGTGCATTATACGTGGAATTCAGAGATTTGGCGAGGCATTAATTTTCGAAACTGTCGGTTTTCGTCTCCCAATCGTTTGACAATTCCCTTCTCTGAGATTTTCACGATTTTTTGTGGATCTGTCTGGTTGTTTGTTCAAAAAGTCTATTTGAACGGACTCTGTTCCGCTCCTGCTTTCAAAATGTGGTGCAGCGCTGTCCCGAAAAGAAAATTTCGCTGGCTTTCCCTTTGCAATTGCCAATTGGACCTGCCTGCAATGGCTTATTGAGGCCACATCCGCTGTTGTGGCCGACAACTGGAAAACAGGCAGACGAATTCATGTCTGGAAAATTACATTGATTGATCTGACACTGAGCAAATGATGAAGGATTTAGCCAAAATTCAAAGCTAAGTTTTTCTGTTTCGCTTTCATTAATTTTTGTCTTTAGGTAGGCCTACCTAGGTAGGTAGGCCTGACTTAAACTTATCTCAGATTTCAGGGCAAGAGGAGCTTTGAACATGTTTGTGAAGGAGCAGTCTCGTTCGCATCTTTTGATGTTTTTGCTGTGTGGTTCAAGTTTGAGTTGGGCTAGATAGTGGTTAGGTATTTCTATAATGTAGGTATGTAATTTTGTGTTGCGCTGGGGTTTTGTGAGTGAGTGAAAGATGTTTTTCTTCAATTGTTTTGTCTTTTTAGTCGAAAGTAAATTTTAGGTTGTGGGGCCGAAAAGAAGGCATCATACCTTACGTCTTGTCTTGTCTTGTATTGCAAAATCATGTTTCGGTTGTTTTTCCATCTGTGATGAGTTTTGTTCAAGCAAACATGCGCCGAATATAAACAGAAAAAATTTTGAGACGCCGAGATTCAAACCCGCGATCTTCGGATCCCAAGACCAATTTCTCTATCACTGATCCACAAGGTCCAGCGAGAATTTCGGTTCTCAAATCGTGCTTAAATGAAAATTCTCTGATATTGAGGAAAGGAATATCCGACTATTATTTGGACACCACTGTCGTGGCCCCGCTCCCACTTTCGTTCTGCTGCGATTTTTGGTGCGGACCATTCTGAAAATGAACGCACTTCAGCATCCACCTGAACTATTTTCCATTGAAAAATTTGTCCTTCAGAAAAAAATAAAACGAGCCACCGATGGCTGGAGGACACCCCAAGCAGCACATAAAGGTGGGCGTTGGCATGGCATTTGCGGGAAAAATATGTGAACGTGAGGCCAGCTGCGTTCTTTAAAATCATATCCTGTTGCGGGTTGATATGTTATTGCGATTGCTCTGAAAAAAATGCAAACTGTAAGCCTTGCTGATCATGGTGTTCTCCGGAGACAATAAATACTGAAAAGACTCAAAACAGTTTCGCATTTTCCCCGACCACATCGATTCTAGTCCCGATAATTTAGAATGCTTGGAGCATTGCGCAGTTCTGTCATGTGGAATGTGGACTCACCTTTGATCTTTTCTCGCCGACGTTCAGTCGTCGGGAACGTCTTGAAACAGATCCCGCGATCTTTGCTTTCAACCGCTCATCTCTTGCGTTGTCACAAGGTCACAAGATCTTTCATTTGACGGCCGACGCTGGCCAAAAATGGTGGAAATTTTTCACTTCGTTTGGATGTGGCTGCTAAAGCATTTCCACAAATTTCTCACGAGGTTTGCACAATCACAATGCGCCTAAAGACCTTAAGAGGAATATCGGGGTCACTTTTTCAATGTTCAGAAAAAACGAAAATGAATTGGTCGGCAGACCGTCGGCCGATGTTTCATTTTGAACCGTCGGACCGAATGTGAGTTGATTGGCCGAAATTCTGCAAATTCGGTCGGCCGACGGTCCAAGATGAAACATCGGCTGATCGATGGTCTTCCGACGGATTTTTTGTTTTTTTTTCTGAACATTTGAACAACCTTGATCTTTTGCTTTTTTGGCGCATTGCACAAATCCGTGAGAAATTCTGGAAATGTTTCGGCAGGCTCTTCGAAACTGACGAAAGAATTTCACCCTTTTTGGCTGTCGTTGGTGGTGAGATCGGCGCGTCAGCAGATTTTGGGTGTGCTGCTTGGGCCCAAGCAGCACACCTGAAAATAAAATGGGTTGCTCAGAATCATTGCAGGTTTCAAGCGCAACTTTGCACGATTTGGCCATATTGCATTTTTTGGTGACGCAAACGGAAATCTGAAAAGGTCAGACTTAGACCATCTTGAAACCACTCAGACTCACCCATTCCACCAGGTGTATGAATGAATCTTCAAATTGTCGCAGTCGCAGGGCCCCTACTTTGGTTTTCAATGTTGTTTGCATCTATATTGCTCTGAGGCCTGTTGTTTGATTCTTTGAATTTGGATTGCATTGCAGTTACTGAAACGTGGCTTGATGAGTCCTGTATCGAGGGTGATATTCTCCCAAGCCAATATGCACTGTTTCGTAGGGACCGCTCACGGCTCGGTGGTGGTGTCCTCTTGGGTATCCGTCACCATTTCCTGCCAAAGCTTGTCTATAAAAGTGAGGCCTTCCAGCTAATCATAGTTGCATTAGAATCTTCTTTTCCTGCAACTATTCTCATACTCTTATACCGTCCCCCGAATCTGCCTTTGGAAAGTTTTTCTAAGATGTTTACTGAGTGTCTCACTGCCATACATGCCTTAAAATGTGGACAGTTTGGTGGCAGCTCACCCATTTTCTTGTTAGGTGATTTCAATGTTGATGCATCTGCCCCCTCTTTTCGAGATTATCCTGAGGGTTTGCAGAGGTGGGTTGATCAGTTCTCTCTAAAGCAGGTAGTTGAAACTTTGTTACCCCCCCGAGACAGGCTTTTTTGTCCCCTGTAATTGGGTCCCAATTGACCAAATTGCCCAAATCCGATCTGGTTACTGTGGAAACCAGTTCCTGGACTCAAATTGAACACTTTTGATCAGCTGTATTTCAGGTTGACTGTGCTTCCCACCCTTTGCTGCCACCAGAATCGACCTATGGGAGAACCGGGAAGGTAACACTTTAATCGTTAGATAAGGATCATTGGACAGGTTTTCTTAACTTCGCCCTTCTAGATTTTGGGAGTGCTGACTGCAACTTGAGTGATCTCTGGGTTGAATTCAAAATGCTTTGCAGTTTGTTATTGAAAAATGTGTCCCAATAAAAAATGCCATGAGGTGTACCTCGTGGATTTTCCTTTCCAGAATGGTTTACTCCTAATTTAAGATCAAAATATCTGTGTCTGCAAAAAATGTTCAAGGACTGTTCGTTTCGTCCATGTCTTCTTCATAAATATGTTTATGCACTGAGAGCGTATTATTGTGAGCTGCACGCAATGGAAAAGAAGATTTATAAGTGGTTTAGCAGTGAATGATGTCATCTCAACAAAGCAGTTCTGGAGATTTCATCACAGCAAAACCTCTGTAACTCCTGTGGTCATTGCTAAATGTGACGACATGGGCAATAATTTATCTGTGTCCTTTGCCCTGAAGGTAAAGGAGCACATGAGTTGTCCTCGTCAGTTGGCTCAGTTAGCGATCCACCTCGGAATAATTTTTTGAGGGATGCTGATGTGCTGACAGAGACTTTTTTTCACAACACAATTAAATCTTGTAAGAACTCCATGTTCGATTTAATTGATTGTGTCCCTATGATATTCATCAAGAACCATGGTGATATCTTGGAGAAGTTTCTTCTGGTTTTATTCTCTGTCTCACTAGCAACCAATTCATTCCATCAGACTGGAAGCTCATTATTGTAAAGCCCCTACCAAAAAATAGTATGATGTTGTCCATTGATAGTTTTCGACCTATCAGTCTGATAAGTGCATCTGCTAAATTAATGGAAAAAATTGTTGCTGGTTATTTATATCGTCTTCTTGAAAGCCAGAACTTTTTCTTCCATGGGCAACATGGTTTTCGTTCCAAATTCTCTTGCGAAACCCAACTCACAAGCTTTGTTCACGATATCTCGGTTGAACTGGGTAAGTCCTTGCAGGTCGATGCTATTTTTATTGACCTGGTTAAGGCCTTCGATAGGGTCTCTATACCCATCCTGATCAGAAAACTGACAAGGTTAAATATTCCAGAAAATTTGTTTTTGTGGATTTCAAATTTCATCAGTGACAGGCATTTCCAGGTGCTTGTCAGTGATGATCTTTCCCCAGCTTACCCAGTAACAAGTGGAATCCCACAGGGCTCTGTTTGTGGGCCATTGCTATTTTTAATCTATATCAATGACCTAACTGAAATGGTGCCCTCCAGGATAAGGCTATTTGCGGATGATATAGTTATTTATCGAACCATGACATCCATTGAGGCTGCTATGGCTCTTCCCAGTCTGATCTCGATGTAATTGCCAGATGGTGTGCTGCCAATTGCATGGAGATCAATGTTTCTAAAACTTCCGTCATGTCTTTTTCTTCCTCATGCTCGCCCGTCCTTAGGGAGTACAAGATTGGTCCTACATTGTTGACAAGGCCTGAAACAATTAAATACTTAGGCCTTCTTTTCAATCCCAAGTTGAGTTGGGTCCATCACATCCAAAATATTGTGAGAAAGGCCTCCAATCAACTAAAATTCCTCATCAGAAATTATAGTTATTTGCTTCCAGACGTGTGAAATCTATTTTGTACTTTTCAACTGTGACGTCCATACTTGAATACTCTACCACTTCCTGGGAACCTTACCAGAAGTGTCGTGTAGATGCTCTGGGGAAGCAGTAAAAGAAGGGCTGCCAGATTTGTTACTGGGAATTTCCGATTTGATGCCAGTGTCTCATCAATGTTGAATGAATTAGGATGGGATTCCCTTGAAGATCGTAGAACAATACATGGGCTCTCTGCTTTTAGGCTGTGTATTTTGAAAAAGGGAGGTTGGGGTGACGGACCTTGGATGGAACCTTTGTCAGAACAATCTCCCTACAAGATCAGCCCAGTCTTTGTCCTTTATCCCTCCTATCCTCAACAAAAACATCGACAGGTATTCATTCTTTCACCGTTACCTCTTTTTGTGGAATCAGTTACATTTTCCCCAAAATGTCTTAAACATAACAGAAGCTCAATTCGCTTCTGTGTCTCATGCCAAGTTACTCACCTTGAAAAGTGCCTCCACTTCACTAAGGACTCAGGTAGGTAGTTAGGTATTTACCCGCATCAATTCTAATTTGCCCCCCCTTCCTCTTTCCTTTATTTTTTTACTGACATCAAGGGTACTTTTCATTTGACACTCGTGTGACTTGGAATTTTATTTTCTGTCCAATTCTGGCCACAAAAATTTCAACGAATTGTGATGGCATTCTGTGGCATAAATGGTAATCGGGATCAGGTACGAACACATTTTATTATCATTCGATTTTCATTTTGTATTGTCTTGTTTGTTTGTGCATGTCTTTCTTTTACTGGCCGGCGCTTTGAAATATTCAAAACTCATTAATTGCCTCTGCGGCATGAAATTGGTAAAATGTCTTATGACATTGATTACCTAACTTACCGCATTGTCGGTTACCTTTGCAATAATGGCTTTCTGACGCTCTCTTTTCCTTTTTGACCAATTGCGAATCGTCGCATCCCTTTTAAAATTGACTTGACATGGTGCCTGGAAATCTGGTGCACCAAATTGTTGCGCAAAAGCCATCGGCATCGGTTTTTTTTATGACATCTTTTGACTCCGGACATTGTGTCCTTCGGTCGCGCCGGCGGGGGGACTCTGTCCCCAGTTAAAAAAAAAAAAAAAAAAAATATATTTCCAAGCAAATCTCCCGAAAGTGATAAAAATTCTTCCTGCCGTCCCAAGGTCTGCCTTGCCGTCCCAAGTGGTGCTTGCCGTCCCTGCAACCTAGTTGCAAGGTTGCTCCTCTTTTTGCAGCCATGGGGGTTGGTCGCCGAAAAATGCAGGGGGTCTGGGGGGCGGGAGCCCCCCAGTATGGGGGATCTGGGGGCTGTGCCCCCAGCGGGGGTCCAGGGGCCAGCGCCCCCGGCAGGGGGTTTGGGGGACAGCGTCCCCCAAAAGCTGAAGCTTTTTTGATAAATTAGGGGTCCTCAGATGCCATTTTGCGACATTTCATGTCCTTTTTATCTTATCCTGGGGGGTTTGCAGTCGCAATAGATGGAGCAAGGAAAAAACTGTCAGACACGACTTTCTGGATGAGTTTTTTTTCATTTATTTACCATTATCTGCAAATGAAAACAGAAGGTACAAAAGAAACAGAATGTTGCTATTGAAGTCCTGAGGTGTGCAGGGCACACACCAGGAGTCAAGACTTCGGCCAAGGGTCCCCTCGGAAAAAGGCTTGGGGGTAACATCGGCCGAAGGTCGAGGTTACCCCCCTAGCCTTTTTCCGGCAGGGGAATCAAAACAGGAAGTAGGTACAAAAGAAAGAGATGGTTGCTATTGAAGTCCTTCCTGGTGTGTGCAGGGTACACACCAGGAAGGACTTCAATAGCAACATTCTAGGTGGGGGGGGGGTAGGGGGTAACTTCGGCCAAAGGCCGAGGTTACCCCCCCTAGCCTATTTCCGGCAGGGGAATCAAAACAGAAAGTACAAAAGAAACAATGTTGCCACCTATTGAAGTCCTGGTGTGTGCCCTGCACACACCAGGACTCTTTTCCCACCTTTTTCCGAGGGTACCCTTGGCCTTCGGCCAAGGGTACCCTCGGAAAAAGGCTGGGGGGTAACCACGGCCGAAGGCCAGGGGGGGTTAACCCCCCTACCCCCCCTATGCTCAACCCTGATCTCATGCGCCAACAGAGCAGTGGATTCGCTGGCGTCTGGAAGACCAGCGAGAAAGAGGGTAGGAAGGGTAACCTCTGTGGTTGTTGGGATCGGGAAAGAAGGGAGTTCCCAGTTGAGGAATCGTTCAGCAGGCACTGTCAGCATGCAAATCAGGGTGTGCCTTTCTCGGAGATGGCTCAGTCCACATTATTTGTGGATTTTGATGGCCCCGTTGCAAATGTTTGCAAAAAAATGAAAAAATGCACGATACAGGAAATTTTTCTTTTGCCTGCCCTGACCGCACGCCACTGAATAACAATTCTTTGCTGAAATTCCAAAGCCTGCAGTCTGATATCTACCATTGTGACTTTTTTTTAAACAGAAACAGGGTTGCAAAAAAAAAACGAAACATTTGAAAAAAACATTTGTTTTGAAACAAAAGGATGTTTAAAATATTTTTTTTTTTAAACAGCCAGAAAAAACTTGTTTCAAAACATAATTTTCGTTTTAAAACAAGGTGTGTTAAAACAAATATTTTTCCCCCTTTTTCTTGTAAAACTTTGAGTGAAACCCGAGTGAATGCAGCAACACACCCTGGGCAGTACGCAGGCAAAAACAAATCGAATTTGCCTATTGGCCACTGCCAGATTCCATATTATTTTGTGCCACAATGCACGTCTAGCTCCTCAACTTCACTCGTGGTTCGATTGGCGGGTACGTGAATAAACTCGTTTGATGTGCTGGAATTTGCATCAATGGCTAACGTTCGGGAGTCGGGGTGCGTAAATATTCCTGGAGATATTCCAAAATTCCTGGTTTTTTCATTGGATTCTATTCATTTCCATTTCTATTTACCTTATATCATTGTCCAAAAAGTCAACAAAATAGCAAGAATTATGATGAAATACAATCCAATTTTCACCAACCACGCCAAATTTTATCATTAACCACCACAATAATTTTTTGGTGATGGTGATAAAACAGGTGATAAAACACCTGTTTTTGTTTTAAAACAAACTGTTTTAAAACAAAAATGTTTTTTTTCAAAGCCTTGTTTTAAAACGTGTTTGAAACAATGTTTTAAAACAATTTGTTTTAAAACAAACAACCCTGTTCTGGTATGGATTTTAGAAAATTCCTTTCAACCAAGAATGCTTCAGATCAAGCCAGCAGACAGAAGGATGTTTGGGGCTGAATCAGCTGCAGTTGTCTGTCGTCATCTTCCACTGCCTCTGTGCCCCACCCTTTTTTCGCTCGTTCACAACCTGACTTTTTTAGCTTGTGATTGAGGTCATTTTTGAACCTCTCTGTAACACAGGAAAATTGTTAAATTATTCAAACACCAGTGGAAGATGAGCGACACTGGCCACTATACTGCCTCCATATTGGCAGGATTTTGAGTTGCATAATCTCCGAGATCGATGCCATTGAATTGTTTGAATTGTTTTTCCACCTTTGAAAAATCATAGGTCCTTTTCTTCAGAGCACAAAATACATTGAATTCAAGCATCTCTACACTGAGTATCAGAAGGCTGATATAGGTGTCCTTTGGCACAAATGTCCGCCATAGGTGTTTGTTTTTTTAACAGGGTTCCCACAGTCAAAGGGAAAGTCAGGGAAGGTCAGGAAAAGTCAGGAATCACATCAAAAGTCAGGGAAATGACCGAAAATATGCAAAAAGTCAGGGAAAGTCAGGGAAAATTGCAAAGGTTCATATGGATCATCAGGATCCTGTGAGCCTGAAAATGGATCTCGAAATGAAATTTTGAGGCCAAAATGAACACTTAAATTTGTAAATTTCTTCCTGCCTCACACCGTGACGCCTGCGGCGGGCTTTGAAGCAACACTTTCATTTTTGTATTTTGGAAGCTACATTTTCATTCAGCTTGGTCAGGAAATGGCTCGGCAAAGGTCAGGGAAAGTCAGGGAAATGGATTGACAAAAGTCAGGGAAATGAAAACTTAAAAAGTTGTGGGAACCCTTGTTTTAAGCAAACCAAAATTTGCCAAAATCACATGCAGAATACCAAACAATGGGGGCCAACGTCCATTAATTCTGGGACTACCTACATAAAAGAGGATGCATGGAGATCAATGTTTCCAAAACTTCCGTCATGTCTTTTTCTTCCTCATGCTCGCCCGTCCTTAGGGAGTACAAATTGGTCCTACATTGTTGACAAGGCCTGAAACAATTAAATACTTAGGCCTTCTTTTCAATCCCAAGTTGAGTTGGGTCCATCACATCCAAAATATTGTGAGAAAGGCCTCCAATCAATAAAATTCCTCATCAGAAATTATAGTTATGCTTCCAGACGTGTGAAATCTTTTTGTACTTTTCAATGGAGGTCCATACTTGAATACTCTACCACTTCCTGGGAACCTTACCAGAAGTGTCATGTAGATGCCCTGGAAGCAGTACAAAGAAGGGCTGCCAGATTTGTTACTGGGAATTTCCGATTTGATGTCAGTGTTCATCAATGTTGAATGAATTAGGAGGGATTCCCTTGAAGATCGTAAACAATACATGGGCTCTCTGCTTTTAGGGTTATTTTGAAAAAGGGAGGTTGGGGTGACGGACCTTGAAACCTTTGTCAGAACAATCTCCCTACAAATCAGCCCAGTCTTTGTCCTTTATCCCTCCTATCCTCAACAAAAACATCGACAGGTTTCATTCTTTCACCGTTACCTCTTTTTGTGGAATCAGTTACATTTTCCCCAAAATGTCTTAACATAACAGAAGCTCAATTCGCTTCTGTGTCTCATGCCAAGTTACTCACCTTGAAAAGTGCCTCCACTTCACTAAGGACTCAGGTAGGTAGTTAGGTATTTACCCGCATCAATTCTAATTTGCCCCCCTTCCTCTTTCCTTTATTTTTTTACTGACATCAAGGGTACTTTTCATTTGACACTCGTGTGACTTGGAATTTTATTTTCTGTCCAATTCTGGCCACAAAAATTTCAACGAATTGTGATGGCATTCTGTGGCATAAATGGTAATCGGGATCAGGTACGAACACATTTTATTATCATTCGATTTTCATTTTGTATTGTCTTGTTTGTTTGTGCATGTCTTTCTTTTACTGGCCGGCGCTTTGAAATATTCAAAACTCATTAATTGCCTCTGCGGCATGAAATTGGTAAAATGTCTTATGACATTGATTACCTAACTTACCGCATTGTCGGTTACCTTTGCAATAATGGCTTTCTGACGCTCTCTTTTCCTTTTTGACCAATTGCGAATCGTCGCATCCCTTTTAAAATTGACTTGACATGGTGCCTGGAAATCTGGTGCACCAAATTGTTGCGCAAAAGCCATCGGCATCGGTTTTTTTTATGACATCTTTTGACTCCGGACATTGTGTCCTTCGGTCGCGCCGGCGGGGGGACTCTGTCCCATTTAAAAAAAAAAAAAAAAAAAAAAAACTATATTTCCAAGCAAATCTCCTGAAAGTGATAAAAATTCTTCCTGCCGTCCCAAGGTCTGCCTTGCCGTCCCAAGTGGTGCTTGCCGTCCCTGCAACCTAGTTGCAAGGTTGCTCCTCTTTTTGCAGCCATGGGGGTTGGTCGCCGAAAAATGCAGGGGGTCTGGGGGGGGGAGCCCCCCAGTATGGGGGATCTGGGGGCTGTGCCCCCAGCGGGGGTCCAGGGGCCAGCGCCCCCGGCAGGGGTTTGGGGGACAGCGTCCCCCAAAAGCTGAAGCTTTTTTGATAAATTAGGGGTCCTCAGATGCCATTTTGCGACATTTCATGTCCTTTTTATCTTATCCTGGGGGGTTTGCAGTCGCAATAGATGGAGCAAGGAAAAAACTGTCAGACACGACTTTCTGGATGAGTTTTTTTTCATTTATTTACCATTATCTGCAAATGAAAACAGAAGGTACAAAAGAAACAGAATGTTGCTATTGAAGTCCTGAGGTGTGCAGGGCACACACCAGGAGTCAAGACTTCGGCCAAGGGTCCCCTCGGAAAAAGGCTTGGGGGTAACATCGGCCGAAGGTCGAGGTTACCCCCCTAGCCTTTTTCCGGCAGGGGAATCAAAACAGGAAGTAGGTACAAAAGAAACAGATGGTTGCTTGCTATTGAAGTCCTTCCTGGTGTGTGCAGGGTACACACCAGGAAGGACTTCAATAGCAACATTCTAGGGGGGGGGGGGGGGGGGTAACTTCGGCCAAAGGCCGAGGTTACCCCCCTAGCCTATTTCCGGCAGGGGAATCAAAACAGAAAGTACAAAGAAAAATTTGCCACCTATTGAAGTCCTGGTGTGTGCCCTGCACACACCAGGACTCTTTTCCCACCTTTTTCCGACGGTACCCTTGGCCTTCGGCCAAGGGTACCCTCGGAAAAAGGCTGGGGGGTAACCACGGCCGAAGGCCAGGGGGGTAACCCCCCTACCCCCCCTATGCTCAACCCTGATCTCATGCGCCAACAGAGCAGTGGATTCGCTGGCGTCTGGAAGACCAGCGAGAAAGAGGGTAGGAAGGGTAACCTCTGTGGTTGTTGGGATCGGGAAAGAAGGGAGTTCCCAGTTGAGGAATCGTTCAGCAGGCACTGTCAGCATGCAAATCAGAGTGTGCCTTTCTCGGAATGGCTCAGTCCACATTATTTGTGGATTTTGATGGCCCCGTTGCAAATGTTTGCAAAAAAATGAAAAAATGCACGATACAGGAAATTTTTCTTTTGCCTGCCCTGACCGCACGCCACTGAATAACAATTATTTGCTGAAATTCCAAAGCCTGCAGTCTGATATCTACCATTGTGACTTTTTTTTTAAACAGAAACAGGGTTGCAAAAAAAAAACGAAACATTTGAAAAAAACATTTGTTTTGAAACAAAATTGGATGTTTAAAATAGGTACTTTTTTTTAAACAGCCAGAAAAAACTTGTTTCAAAACATAATTTTCGTTTTAAAACAAGGTGTGTTAAAACAAATATTTTTCCCCTTTTTCTTGTAAAACTTTGAGTGAAACCCGAGTGAATGCAGCAACACACCCTGGGCAGTACGCAGGCAAAAACAAATCGAATTTGCCTATTGGCCACTGCCAGATTCCATATTATTTTGTGCACACAATGCACGTCTAGCTCCTCAACTTCACTCGTGGTTCGATTGGCGGGTACGTGAATAAACTCGTTTGATGTGCTGGAATTTGCATCAATGGCTAACGTTCGGGAGTCGGGGTGCGTAAATATTCCTGGAGATATTCCAAAATTCCTGGTTTTTTCATTGGATTCTATTCATTTCCATTTCTATTTACCTATATATCATTGTCCAAAAAGTCAACAAAATAGCAAGAATTATGATGAAATACAATCCAATTTTCACCAACCATGCCAAATTTTATCATTAACCACCACAATAATTTTGTGATGGTGATAAAACACCTGTTTTTGTTTTAAAACAAGCTGTTTTAAAACAAAAATGTTTTTTTTCAAAGCCTTGTTTTAAAACGTGTTTGAAACAATGTTTTAAAACAATTTGTTTTAAAACAAACAACCCTGTTCTGGTATGGATTTTAGAAAATTCCTTTCAACCAAGAATGCTTCAGATCAAGCCAGCAGACAGAAGGATGTTTGGGGCTGAATCAGCTGCAGTTGTCTGTCGTCATCTTCCACTGCCTCTGTGCCCCACCCTTTTTTTCGCTCGTTCACAACCTGACTTTTTTAGCTTGTGATTGAGGTCATTTTTGAACCTCTCTGTAACACAGGAAAATTGTTAAATTATTCAAACACCAGTGGAAGATGAGCGACACTGGCCACTAACTGCCTCCATATTGGCAGGATTTTGAGTTGCATAATCTCCGAGATCGATGCCATTGAATTGTTTGAATTGTTTTTCCACCTTTGAAAAATCATAGGTCCTTTTCTTCAGAGCACAAAATACATTGAATTCAAGCATCTCTACACTGAGTATCAGAAGGCTGATATAGGTGTCCTTTGGCACAAATGTCCGCCATAGGTGTTTGTTTTTAACAGGGTTCCCACAGTCAGGGAAAGTCAGGGAAGGTCAGGGAAAGTCAGGGAATCACATCAAAAGTCAGGGAAATGACCGAAAATATGCAAAAAGTCAGGGAAAGTCAGGGAAAATTGCAAAGGTTCATATGGATCATCAGGATCCTGTGAGCCTGAAAATGGATCTCGAAATGAAATTTTGAGGCCAAAATGAACACTTAAATTTGTAAATTTCTTCCTGCCTCACACCGTGACGCCTGCGGCGGGCTTTGAAGCAACACTTCATTTTTGTATTTTGGAAGCTACATTTTCATTCAGCTTGGTCAGGAAATGGCTCGGCAAAGGTCAGGGAAAGTCAGGGAAATGGATTGACAAAAGTCAGGGAAAGTCAGGGAAATGAAAACTCAAAAAGTTGTGGGAACCTTGTTTTAAGCAAACCAAAATTTGCCAAAATCACATGCAGAATACCAAGACAATGGGCCAACGTCCATTAATTCTGGGACTACCTACATAAAAGAGGATGCAAGGCATGGCGTATCCAATGTGGAAAAGAAAACGTAAATTAAAATACAACTAAAGACATGCTTGGAGCATACAGGTATATTCCAATTTTCACTATTCGTTCGGTTGGTAAAAATCTCAACAATTGAGATTTTTGCGATCTCAAATTTTACAAATTTTGAGACCACAAATTGCAATTGTTGTAATTTGTGGTCTCAAAATTTGTAAAATTTGCGATCGCAAAGAATAATATGGTCCCTTGTGCCTTGCTTTTAGCATTTTTCCGTTTAATTTACATTTTTAAAACATAAAGCAGAAAACGTCTGGCTACAGATTATCGAAATTTTTCAAGCTTTTAACGGTTTGTTTCAAACTGAATAGGTAGTCAGATTGTAAGATTTATGCAAATAAGTCAGAAAACAAGTAAACGTAAGTTGTACCTAGACTTAAAATGGAATATTTTTGTCGAAAAATACAGCTAGAAGAGTTGTGTGCATCGCTACTCTACCTTGGAGTTGTTTGCAGTACAACTCCAAGTCTTGGATTTAGTGGATGAAACATAACCTTAAATCTTGCCTTTGACCAGAGTGTGTGGTTTCCCTATCCTGTCTCTTTTTTTTTGTGAGGCCTTTAGGGGTGGGGACCCAGTGCTGGCTTTGCCAATCTCCTCTCCTTCCCGGGCCATCAGCCTCCTTTTGGCGGTGTTAAAATAGAGGTTAGGGATGTAGGATTTATTTGCCAATTTTTAACCGGATAGGTTTTCTTTCTCGTTGTATTTCAATGGCGTTTCAATTATTTTTCTTTAATTGGACTAATGTTTTCTTTCTTTTCTTTCCAACTTGCGGATGCGATGCATCATTGCTTGGAATCCTTTACTAGGATCTATTTAATTACTACAACTACCAAGAAGGAAATACCTGCATTTCGAATTTGGCTTTTGTGGTTTTTGTGACTGTTCATGATCAAAACCAACATGATGTCGAGTTGGTGCTCGGTGCGATATTGTTTATGATCTCACTCACAATCACCTTCTGGAAATTTTATGCATCATCTTGCCTGCTTTCTCTGATCTGGATTCCATGCAATGCATGATGCATCCTGCCGTAAGTTTCATTTTCTCTCTCTTCATATCCTTGAAAAAATTGAATTGTTTCCCTTTCCACTTTCTTGAATTCATCTGGGAATTTTTTTGTAAGAAATAAAATTAGAATTAGTAATTACGTATGCCGAATTGAGTTTTCTATAGGCAACCCCAACGTAAATTACGTCTAGTTCCGTACCTACGTCTACCCGTCCCTGCCTGGGACCTAAGAAGGGTTTTGATTTTTCCAAAAAAGTCACATTTCTAGTCTATCTTTCTGGACGCAGGACCAAGGTATGTTTCAACGTGCATCAATTGCAATGAAGCCAAAAGTGTACATCAGCTATTTTGACTATTTTTATTTTTTCTCAATTTTAATAAAGTCGCACCCCATTTTATTTTTCATGTTGATTTTGTTTGTCAACAATGTGCAAAATTAATTTTGTTTGTGGAACATGGATACAATGTTCAATCAAGCAGAAAATCTCACACCACACGAGAAAAAAATGAACGACATTCAAACAATGAAGAGAAACTTCTTTCAAATTCAAAAATTCAAAAAATTCTTTATTTCATCATGAAAAAAGCGACCTTTAGCACAAAGCTATTCTTACAGGCAACTTGATAAAAGAAAAGGAAAAAAAATGAAAGCACAACGATAAGGCAATAAGCGGCAAACAATGATTAAACGACACGAATATGAATACACCACATATCAATGAATTGAATTAAGGTGGCAAGAGTCGCAAATATTTCTCTGCAGACCTTTTGAATAAAGGAAGGCTCGTTTGGGTATGACATTCAGTCGGGAGGGATCTATACATAAGAATAGCTTGGTAGAGGGGGCTCTTCTCAAATACCGCTGTTTTGTGAGAGTAGACAAGTGGCAACTGCGAAGACCTAGGTAGTTGGATACGAGTGTGACGCAAAAGCAAGCTCGTCATAAATATACGGAGGTGATTTGTGCTGGATAACTTTGTGTAGCAGCGTAACAAGACCAAGTTTTCGACGAACTGCAGGCCTATCCAACCCAAGAGCTTTGACAGCTCCGGTAATATGGTCAAACTTTCTGAGCCCAGTTGCGAATCTTACAAGCATATTGAAAATTTTTTCAACTTTTTGCAATGAGCCCTGAGGGGCGCAAATGTTATATTTCACTGCAGTAGTCAATAATGGGTAGAAAAAGATAAACAACATGGGAATGCAGTCGCCACTCCAGTGGAAGGAAGAATCCAATAGAAACCTACAGAGTCATATCAAAATTTAGACAGAAGATAAGACAATGATGAGCACCAACCACAAAAGGCATATGCTGCAATCACTAAAATAAGCAGAGACTGAACAAATTGACTGAAAATGAAGATGGTAAAATTGGAGCCAGTTGTGGTAGAGACCACATGGACCATGGTGTAAGAAAAGAAACAAGAACAGGAAGATTAGAATTGTAAAGAATGATAAACGAACAAAAGGAAACACCCAAAAAAGTCAAAATGACAAACCTACATTTGGGTTGCAATGATGATGAAAGGAGGAAGTGTAAATTTCCCTCCAGTGACACCAACCTGCGTTATTTATTCGGGTGGTTTGCTGTTATTCCTTCCTAGATTCACATGTAGGCCTACATTACCAAGTTTCTCTGAAAATGCCGGCACCACATCGTTATTATGAAAGCAAGAAGCAAAAAGGACCACCTCGGCGCATGAAAGGTACTCCCGCTTATGCGTACAGACATAAATTTCCATTTCTAGTGATTGGAGCATCTGCTATCATTGGTGTTTGCATGAGGTTAGCATTTTGTTATTTCCTTGGTGTTGGATAGGTAGGTATATCATGCAGGTTGTCAGGTGCGAAATCTGCAACTTGTTCCAATATTTGTAAATTTCTAATTTATTCAGTTGCAAAATGTGATCCGAGCACCTTCCTCAATTTCCCGAATTATGGACCCAAAATGCAAAACTGTTGTGGGACTGAACACAGCAACGTTGCAGTTCCCGATTTTTGTGCACTGCCTGCCCAGCATCGTGTAGACTCATGGCCATGGCATTGGGGTCATTGGTGGAGGAGAATCCAAACAATTCTGCATTTGGAGGTTTTTTTAAGTCTGAACCATCCAAAAAGACAAGAAAAGCTGGAATGAGGGTAAATTGAGCAAAAGATCACCAAAAAGGCCTTGTGCTCAATTATTGACAAAGCAACAACTAGGTAGGCACCAACTAACAAAGATGGAATGAATGAAGAAGACTGACTGATCAGTTGTTGTGAAAGTGAGTTCCAAAAGAGGTTATTTCACGTCAGGGTCAGATCATATTGGATCTCCACCTGACCATTTAATTCTGCTCATTTTTGCACCAGGTGTCGTCCACAGTTCAGATCCAGAATTTGAGCACCCTGACTGCAATTCTTTCATCAGGGCCTTTGGCAAAATGGCCTTATGATGGGCAAAACATGCCATCTTTGGGCACGTTTTGCACCATATGTGCAAAATTCTCGGGTGTCATGATTTGTCACATCTTGAAAACCACATAGGCCTACATCTGTCCCTCAGAATAGTCAGAATTTCTTTCCAGAATGGTGATCAGATTGTACTGATACCTAAGCCTACATTTTAAGATAGATCCCCTAACCAGGCAAATCGGAAGTTGTCCCAAATCCATGGCACCCAAGCTCATTGCAATCGGTAAACCGATAATAAGCTGCATTCCCCATTGTCACTCACACTCAGCTACAACTCATACCGTGGTGTGATCCAGTGCGGATTAGCGCTTATCCGAGGCTGCGAAAAAAAATTACTCTGCAACCTCGGATTTGGCGCTCATCTGCACTGGATCACCCCACAGACAGAATATCCGATTATTTTCAGGACTATCGGTGGTACTTTTATGCCAAACTAAGTTTCAGGTATGTAGGTAGGTACCATCCTAAGAATTGCAACTTGTGGAAATACAGGTCAACATGGGGAAATACAGGTGTTGACACAAGTGGATCATTTGTTGTTTTAACCTACCAATAGGTATTATTCAAGAATTTTTTTGATATCAGAAATTTTCATACCTACTGATTATTTTCAGCTTTACTCCTCAGATGAGACGTTTGTACACAAGAATTGCCGAGACAGGTCCGCTCAGAGAGTCTGATGTAATCCAGCGTGAAGCATTTGTCAACCAGATAACAGGCATTGCGGAAATGCACAAGGCTGACACAAGGAACCAAGGAATCGATATCTTTTCTCAATAATTTGCAGCTTTTTGCATGCATCCAGCTTCCATGTTTCAAAAAGTCATTCTAGCCTACATCTATAATTTTATACCTGTCATGCAATGTTGTCTGCAAAGAAAAAAAGGAAACTAAATTTTGGAAATCTCAAGAAACAGTCTAGAGCTCCTTGTTTTGGAGAACGATCCACGCATAGTGCTTGTGCCGTAGAAGTTGGAAGGATACCATGCATGTGAGTAGGTAATTTTTTTGTATGTACCACTGTTAGACCTTCCTATTGTTGGATTCATACTTTTCTTAACCGGTCAAGCCCGAACGACGTACAGTTACGTCTGCTAAAAAAAACTGGGCGTACGAACGACGTAGATAAACGTCAAGACCAACATGATGTCATTGTACGAACGACGTAAATGAACGTCCGCATGGGTATTCCATTTTCAAGGGATTTGAATTTAATTACGTAATATCTACACCACTCAATCGCGAAGACTGCCGGAAAGAGGAAAAAACAGCGATCCAGCAGACGTTTATTCCCGCAAAAATCGGTCCAACCGTTTCAAATCAGCGCACTTTTCAAATTTCCCGCTTTTTGTTCTTTTGTTCCTTGTAGAAGGAGCTTTTTTTCACGATGACGCAACATCAGTCGCCTGCCGAAATTCAAATTTTCGTGCAACCGACAGCAGTGCGATCTCGAGGAAGCTTGTTTCACGTGATTTGCTGCAACCGTTTGCAAATGGCGTCGCATTGAAATTACCTGTTTTTTTCCCGTTTTTGCTCAATTTTGATGCGGTTTGAAGCGTTTTGTGGGTATCTTGGCCGTTTTTTTGTGCGGAGGTGTTTTTTTTGTTGAAAACAAAAATTAAGGCGATTTTAATGACACAGAGCAGAAATCTGGCTTCGTTGGGCGGGAAATGCATGCATTTCCGATTTTTTCCGTTTTTCGAA
>JASGXE010014305.1:0-11475 GCA_030068105.1 Sinentomon sp. SZTP_YWyxl | reverse complement strand
GGGGGATTTGGGGTTGGTGATGGTGGGATTCGATGGGTTGACGTCCTCATGACTTTGAACAAATTTGGGTGTTTTTTGTCAACAAAGTTGAAACGAAATTGTTTCTTCTCCACAAAAATTCAACAGAAATTATGCCACAAAATAATTTTTTTGTGAAGGGGCAGGCTTACCTGCAGACCTTGTTGTGTTTGCCACTGATTGTACTGTTTCACTTCTCTGTTTGACTTGAATTCATAGAAACAACTTGTGGCCTTCATGACAAATTTTCACACCATTCACTGCCGATATTTCACTCTAGACTGCGGAGACTGGCTGTCTTTCTGGTAGGAGGCGGCAACTCATTTGATGCTCAGATTCATTGCTATCCAAACCCTTTTTTAACTCTTGGGCTGTCAAGTGATAGCAGTTAATTAATGATATAGATTATTTGTCATTGTGCACTACATGCAACAAGCATGGGTAACTGTACATTTTAAATTGGGAAAAGTTCATTTTAAGGTGATGATTTTTCAGTAGCTTTGCATGAAGAAGTGCAAAATATTGGTTGGGATCGACCACCACTACCATCTTGATTTAATGGCCCACATCAATTGGAACGTTCATCAGCGTTGAAGCTGATGAGCCTGAGAAACCTTGTTGTTCACATTTTTTTTTTCAATTAAAATCTACAATTTCCCATGACGAAAATTCACTTTACGGGGTTTTTCCACGAATTTAAGCACACCTTGCAGTTGAATCCTGTTGAATTTCTGCTAAACAATCCGATTCTTAGAATTGGAATGCAATGAATTTTTTCCTTAGCCATGCATTTCTCAGGAGCCTTCACCCTTCAAATCCTTGAAAAAGCATTTTTGATCTATCTATGCCCATCTGGCTGGTATTCCCTTGTGGGAATTTATTACCAGATTTTTTCTGCGGTTGCACTCGTTTTTGCATCGTAACATTTGCAGCACTTACATTCTATCCATCCATTTTTGTTCAATTTTGACGGTCGGTTCTGTTCACTCTTTTGCTGGAATAGATTCATTATTCTTATGATTATTATTGTTAAAAATATAAAAGGAAATTTTAAAAACGTGGATGGACATTCTCATTCATTGCGATATCTTAAATCTGTTTTGTTGCATAGTTTTGTCAGCCACTTCCTTGACAGGGTGGCTTGTATGAAAAATCATGACGGAATCATCGTCATGTAAAAATTGTGATTGGTAAAATTTTAGCAAAAAATCAATTCCGCAGAAATAAAAGATCCTTTTTTTTTTATAAATGAGGCCAAAATCGCATCACCACAAAAATCTCTGTCGCAATTTGGCGCTTTAATTTCTACCGCCTGCATAAGTGTGAAAAGAAATGAAAGTTTCAGAGGCAACAGTTGCTGTCGCTTTTAGCTGCGACGAGCAACATCTAAGATGGCTTTCTAAAGACTCTCGGACAAGGATGGAAAAAATACCGCATTGTTTTATTGCCCACGGACACATAATATCTGTTGCAGAATTTCACCAAGGTGCGACAAAGGCAACTGCGAAGGTGGATTTCCTGCTAATGGTAAACTTGCATTTTTCATTTTGCTGCATATGCTTCTTCAAATTTAAACATCGCATCCACGAATGCCATGAATCTACATAATATGTTGATCATAATATCTACATAATATCTTTCTGCAAACGAGAGATCGAAGGTCAACTCTTAAAGTGTGTTGGAACTTACTGGACTGTAACACTAATAAAAGTTTCATTGCTCTCGGTGCAAAAAAAAAAACTCCAGAGTTTTAGGCACCTCCCTGAACCTTTTCCCGATCGGAATTTTTTCAAAGACGATTTTGGTAAGATGGGCATGCACTAAATTTCTGAAAAGCATGTGATTTTTTCATTTTCCAAAGAACACGTTTCTTCTGTTGTGTTGCGGTGTTAGACACTTAGGCATGCTGAAAGGTGTCGCAAGATCAGAAATCGATTTGCAGATGAAAGGCACAGAGTGGGATTCTTGAAAACTTGTTAAAACACTGACGGGTAACTCATGGCAGGCCCCGACAGAGAAATGGTCAAGATGAGGACCACACAGTTATCTCTTTCCAATTGATTGTGCAACCTGCCACTTTTTCTTATGTACTCCGTTGTGCTGGATTATGATAAATCTCTTCCCCAGTGATAAAACATATTTGAGGGGATGAACAGGGAGAGCATAATGTTTTCATCGTGAGCAAAATTAGAGCACAAAAAACAGATCCAAATTGGAACACTCAATTGAAGTGGAAAGCCTCCCCCACGAGTGGAACACCCAGTTGAAGTGGAAGACCCTCTCCATGAGTGGAACACCCAGGTGACGAGGAAAACCCCCTTGATGTGTGGAACATCCCATCGGCTTTGCTGGTTTACTCTTGCCATTGTTGATACGAGGGTCATCCAAAAAGTTCCTGCAACACCGTCGTGAAAACTATGCAAATAAAAGTTCATCATTCTTTCCATCACATGCCTTTAATGTTATCCTCTTTCTACACAATATGTTTGTATCGGTTCTGATGCTGTCTGATGTTCCGGTACAGGGTGTCCCGATTAATCCTTCTTGTTCCAGCATCCACATCTGTGTTGAGCTCTTTTGGACCATCAAATGACAGCCCAGGGAGGAGAAACATGAGCACCGAGAACAGGAGGAATTCAGGGGATTAATTTTGGCTGGATGTTGCAAAATGTTCCACTCCCGCTTTGTCAGAAGACCAATACAGTGGTTAACTTGTGATGACATGCATTGGCATGGAGAATGATGGGCTTGGCAAACAGACACTCGGGTGACTCTGGACAGCTCTAACGGATTGCAGGAATCAGCACACCCGTGAAGAATGGTTGCTTGAAGTCCTGCGTTATTGTCTGGCTTTAGGAACAGAATACGTTGTTAAATGATCAAGAGAAGCTGTGCACAGATCGTCTTTTGTTTCACTCTGTTCGTTTGTGCCCATATTTCTCGCAGCCTTTGCAGGGATCATTCTCAATGCTCCGCCTTCCCTCTCCCATGCGTTTCATCCATTCTGCCACACACGATAAGAGAGGGCACTCTCACTACATGCCTCCACAAAGGCTACATGCACTTCCCGAGCTGTTTTCCCTCAGGCAGATTCAATCTTAATGTGTCGACTTTGCTCAACTGTTGAACTGTTGTAAAACTCTGGCCATGGCATCAATCCAAGGTCAGTCAATTTGCAATTTTCTGGGCACAAAAGCACAGAATCATGAAAACACAAAAGAAAGCAAACTCTGGCCTCACAGGAAAAAATCAAGCAGGTGTTGCAGGAACTTTTTGGATGACCCTCGTATTGGGATGTTCAGCAAAGAAAGATTGAAGGGAGTTTGACCCATATGATAAATGAAACTATTCTCACTCACCATCTTCGCCCGGTTTTTGGGGTAGAATATTTTGGAACTCCTTCCCTTGGAACATTTTTATTGACTGACTTGCTGCATCGAGCTTCTGATGAGGCTGACACAGCAGTCAGTAAAAATCTTAAGGCAGGAGTGCTGAGACATTGTAGCAAGTAGCACCGAAAATGAACAAAGATGGCGAGTAAGACATTTGTTGTGATAGTTCGGGTACGGTTTGAAAAAATCTTTGCCGTTTTATTTCTGTCATCAAAATGGCATATCGTCGAGCATTCGCTGCAATTGTGGATGCCATATGGTAGCAGCTATGGCCATGGTTGCTTCCAGATTTGTAGTTTGTTGTTCCCAGCATCACATTTTGATGAATTACCATCACTTTCAATGGGAATTTCTCATCTGAATCATCTCAGCTCTTCTTCATAATTGAAACAAGATGGGGTGTGTTTGCCTTCTGTAACTTCTCGGAATGTATTCTCTGAGTGCAAGTAAACATTCTCATTCAGTTGGCAGGGGTAACTTTCTTTTGCTAACAATATGCAGTCGGCATTTTGTAGATCTGATCGTCTTCTGTCTGCATTAATCGGCACAGCAAAAGAACTTCAACGCAAGCATGTAGCAAGAGTTTGTTTTTTTATCACCCCAAAATTACAGCTATTGCCACCTCAGAATCGAGCCGATGTGACGTTGATCCACGTACCATATCGAACAGAGTTTTAATTAAACAGTTCTCTTTGAATTGCTGAAATTTGTCAATCAACAGGTCCTTGTGATGATGAAATTTTGTTTCGTGGGAAACGGAACAGATTTGATATAAACAGGGCCAAACATTGCTCAATTTGAAAGACAGGTACGAGTACACAAACGTTGCCATTTCCACTTCCACCCTCTTGTTGCTTGCATTGTGCACAGAAAGCTTCTTGGCACACCCAGATTTAATTGAAAACAGCGGAATTCAGATGTCAACCTTGCACAAGTGGGGCCAATCAAAATGGTTTATGCAGTCTAGTCTTGTTTCTGTCCTCTCACCTTTCATCTCTCAAAACCATCAAAAGTGTTGTTCTTCATCCCGTTGATTCGACAGAAGTAATTTGCCAGGCTCCACATCTCTTGACTGTTCAGGATTGCAGTGCATGGGTCATGGTTCTCCCGGAACCATTCATCGGGCCCACGTATCCTCAACCCATTGACCGTACTCTACGGCAAGTTCGAGAATGGCACTGTGCAGACCATTCCGATTTTCCATGCTGCTTTTTGAGCCCTTGTTGTAATAATCTTTTTTGTAGCCTTTGATAATCTTTTTCTTCATGTCTAACTGTTAGCACAGCAGTATCCCAAACCAATCATGCATTCCATGAACCACTTGATGGCAAAGTCATGCTGTTGTGCCAGACTGGCCTCCAGTAAGGTGAGTGTTTTCCTTTCTTCTTCATTCGTTTGTCAAACTGATTTTCGTTTGACAGCAATTTTTGATGTGACATCGACATTTCTAATAATTTTACCCATATTGTGGAAATCTCATTTCATGCAGATGAGGTGAACCGATAAACATTCGACTGTGTTGGGGTGCAGCTACCCGGTTCCCATCCACCTTGGTTCTGGTGTGGTGTATGAGAAAGCCACTTTGTTGCTGGCTCTGAAAATCCAAACCAAACTGAAAAATATTGATCTTTGGCAGTGTTGTCAAAATCACCATTTTTGAGATGCACGTTTGAAATCCTTGGCAAATAATACACTCCGTCACATTCCGCCATCATATGAGCATACAGAAGGCAAGCATTGTCCTGAAACTGGTCATTTAAAATCTTTTGAAATTGAAATCATCAGGAAATCTGAAACACATCTACAAAATTCAGTGGTCGGGTCATTTTTCGAGAACCTTACGTGTTTGGCTGCGAACCATGAATGGAGATGCTCCATTGGAATGTCTCCTTCATTACTGCCAGTGGGCGGAGCTGCTTGTTGTTTTAGCTTAGTGAGACGATAAATTTGGCTAAATCCTGGTAAGAGCTTCTTCCATTTAAACTACACTCCCTACACAAATAATTTGCCCATAAAATGCAAACAGTGTCCATAAATTTGGTAATTCACATTTCGAACGAGCTTCTGATGGAGTTCAATGCCATTGGTGGTGTCCGATTTCACACAAAAGCAAAGTCTGCCCTGATAATAACGTCTTGAAACTGAGATAAACAATGAAGCCAAATAACAAAAGTACATGTGCACGTTTTTGATACGAAGGTCACTCCAAAAGTTTTGGGACTCTCAGAAACTGGAAATATATTTGATAGTTTTAGATTACGAATATTCAAAGCCAGTGGCGGTCTGGCTGCTGATTTGCCAGGCGGGAAACTCGCGCTTGGGGCAACACAGACCCGAGGATGCGTTGCGCGAAGCGTAACACCCTGGGAGGGGTTCGGGGAGGGGGTGTCCCCCTCCACGAAGGGGGAAAAATTTGAAAAAAAATGAACTTCAAACGGTGCTCAGAATGCACATTTTTCAAAAACTGATCTTTTTGCGAACCACCCGTCATCAGGCAGGCCAGCAATGAGTGATGAATGATGACAGGCAATCAGTGTTGCCAGATGATTTTTTTTAAAATCCGCAAGATTTATGTGAAAAAAAAACCCGCGGAAAAACGGAACCACGAGAAATTTCAAAAGGCAGCCAAAAAACCGCTGGCCACAAAAACACACAATTGCGAGAAATTTGAAATTCCACCCAATTTCTGAATGAAAATGTTTGTTTTTATTATTCAAATTTCACCAGCAAAGCAAGTCAATTTCAGACGGCCAACGTTGCCGTTGGTCGAATGTGATGCCATATGATGATTCACGAGTCAAGGGATGAATTGAATTGTATCTCGCAAAATAATTTCTTCCAAAACAAGAAAAAAAAAACAGAACACCAAAAACAGAAACCAAGAACAAAAAAATGGCGGAATAACCGTGAATTGTGGAGCCGAACCATCGAAAAAAACCGCAACCCGTGAAAGCCAAAATTTTCCCGCAGGGAAGCTCAAAAACCAGCGATTTTTCACGAGATTACCTGCGATCTGGCAATACTGCTGGCAAATGAAACGTTGGTTTGAGTTTGACTTCACCTGAAAAATATGTTTTTACGGCTCTCACTTGCTAAAAATTCAAAAGGCAATATCCATCAAATTCGTTGCAGATCATAATCCGTGTGATCAGACCAGTCATCTGCACTGATGCTGGCTCCGACCCAGGAAAAGAAAGAGAGCGACTTGACAAGGGGGGAGGGGTCAGGGAAGATGGAGAAAACAACAGAAATGTTGGCTGCTGACTTCTTGCGCTTTGTTTTGGTTCGATTTCGTCGCATGTTCGCCAATCGCTCATGGACTTCTGAGTGGACAGGAGAGGGCGGGTAATTGCTTTAGGGCAAAGGGGCAACGCACATGGCTGGGGCAACGGCGGGGTTTCCCGTTCCCCCGACCGGGCCAGACCGCCCCTGTTCAAAGCAGTCCCCTCCAACATTTAAGCACTACTGCAATCGGACTTTCTACAAGTCAAAAGCCTTACGCCAGTCTCTTTTGTATAGGGTGTCAAAACAAGATCTGAAGGCAACATGAATCTCCTCTTCTGTTGAAAATTGACGACCTGGCGAATGTTTTTTTTAGATTTACGAAAAGCCTGAAGTCGCACAAAACAGAATCAGGTGAATACGGTGGATGATCAACGACAGTTCGCATTTTTGCCGCAAAAATCAACCGTTGCCTTTGCTTTATGTGACGAGGCGTTGTCGTGGTGAAGCATTAATGCCCTCACTTGAAGAGCAGCGAGGATTTCTGGCTAGCATTTTGTGGTGTACCAATTAGCTGTGACTGTTGTTTGTTCTTCCCACTTAATTGCCTTAACCAGATCGGTAGTTCTGACAAAATATGGAGGACATTACGTTTTTCATTACACGCTGTTTCTTCGGTGTCGTCGATGTTGGGTCATTTTCGTGGACCCACACCCGACTTTGCTGGCATGTTGGGACGTCCTAAATTGGGATGTATGTCTCAACGCCAGCGACAATTCTTGAAATGATGTGATGGCCGCCCTCCTTGGCCATTCTCAAAGTTTGCTGGCTGCTTCGCTCTCGCTCAGCCTATTGGATCTGCGTTAACTTTTGCGGCACCCATCGACAAACATCTTTCTTCCTGTGCAATTCCTCATGAAGGATTTTTGCCACTGCTGCAGATCCAATCCTCAATGATTCCTCATTCATTGCAAACGTGTATTTCGAATCATCCTTTACCGTACGTTTCACTGCAGCAACACTTTCCTCGGAAACAGCTGTTCTGAGACACCCTGTACGTCTTTCATCAGAAAGAGAATCACGCCGCCTTCTAAATTATGAAAACAACTGTAGATGGTTGCTCGAGAAGGTCTCTCTCCGCCGAAAGCAAACTCCAGTCTTTCTTTGCATTAATCAACATTTACACCACACGTAAAGTCGTAGTAAAGCAATGTCAAAAAATGCTCTGAAGCAAACTCAATTTCTAAGCCACGAAATGGAAAGAAGAAACTGTTTTTATTGTGACAGTAGAAAAGTTTGATTGTAAATTTTCTGTTCCAAGATCTTGAAAAACATCAAAGTTCGTAACCCCAACAAGACCCGGTTTTTCAGAAAACAAACTTCTGCACATCTCAAAACTTTCAGAGTGACCTTCGTACCTATGTGTCAAAGTGTTTTGTGATTCCTGATTGTATTTGTCTGCCAAACCATCACTGAGTGATGATCCTCAGTTGCAGTTTATTCATTTTTTCAGCTTCAGGGGGACACATTTTCTCCACATTATAAAACAATAAGATAATCGGCCGTATTCCCCAAAGCCACTAGCCCTAACACTAAGCTTGAAAACAGCCATGCAGATGTATCTTTATCAACGATGGAAAAGGCATGCTGTTGCGCATTGAAATCAAATTTTTAAACAGATAATTATCTTTTGGCACATTAAATTGGCTATTTTTCAAGCTCAGGGTAAGTTTTTCAAGCTTAGGGTTTGGGCTATGAGCTTTGGAGAATACGGCCACACACCTCAAGGATTCCATCAAGGCACATATGAATCAGTTGTCACACAAAACGAGAGCAATTTCAGTCTGTATTTTTGCCAGGAAAACTACATTTGAACATCAATTATGACTGACAGATGACTGGGGGTTGCAACTGCAAGTCTCCTCATAGAAATTGAATTTTTTTTTACTTCCAAGTGTTTTTATTTTCATCAATTTTCCACTTTTCAGACCATTGCTGATGGATTTTTGAATTTTTACTCAACATGGAGAAGATATCTGCCACCGAATTGTGAATTCTGCTCAGAACAAAAACGATCTTTTCCCCATTGAGGGCTGTCTCCTACCTTGAGGGTGTTGTACTAGCATTTTAATTCTGTATTGTCCACCGAAGGAACCATCACATGTAGTTGTGGCCATGGGACTAAAAAGTGGCCTTTTCCAGGCATCTGGGGTTTTGAAGGCCTTTATGAGCTGTTCTCAGGACAGGATACTGACTTGTTTAATTTTTCGGGTGTTGGGCGTTTTTCTTGTTTCCTCAGATAACTGTAAACTACATCAGCCGGACTTTGAGCTCACTAGTGATAGCAGAGCATAACAACGAGAAGCTGTCTCCGTCAACACTCAATGCCATAACTGCTGCTCAAAAGATTGGCAATGATGTAACCTGCCTTGTTGCTGGTTCCAATTGCAATGCTGTAAGTCTTGTTTTTTTTTTTTTTAATTTACGCTCGCATGTTATCATTCAGCCGCTGATCCAGTGCATGTGATGTCAACGAAATCAGCTGTCATGTTGCTATTTGTATTCATATTTTTGTGCTGAGATTTGCATTATTTTCCTGTGCTGAGACAACACCAGAGAATTGGCATATTGCTGATCAGTGATGGTGAGTGTTTGGGAAATTGATGCTGGATGTTGGGGACTTGGAAATACTTGAAACAAATAAAAATCAGGAAATGTTTACTTGTAATAAACAACAGCATCTAAAATTCTTCTATGAAAACCACGTGAAAGATGGACCTTAACGCAATGCAGTTGTGGGTGCCTGTCTAGAAGTTTTTGTAATTGTACTGTAGTCTCTTTGTTGTGGTGGCAGTAGAAATTGAAAAGAGGAGTTATAATGAACAGTATTTTTCAGGATGGAACATGAGATCAGTGAAAATGATCGATTTTTCATGGAAAACCAGGGAATTTGAAAATAGAAATTGAGTGGAAACCCTTTAAATTCAGTCCCCAGTTTACAAATGAATGCTCTTTGAAGTGGGAATTTAATCCCAGTTTCAGGAAGTTGGAGGTACCTGGTCGAACCGACAACATGGAAGTTGGGAGAGCTGGGTCATTAAAAATGGAAATTTGTCATGATGTGGGTAGAAGAAAATCTGGAATAAACAACCACCTCTGCAGTGATTTATTCCCTTCCCATTTAGGTTGCACAGCAGACGGCAAAGTGTCCCAACGTGAAGAAAGTACTTCTTGCCGACAACGCTAACCTTGTTGGATTCCTACCAGAAAGGCTTGCTCCTCTGATAGTGTCAACGCAAAAGCATTTGAACGCTAGTCATATTATTGCCAGTGCAACTGCATTTGGGAAATCAATTTTGCCCCGTGTGGCGGCCCTGTTGGATGTGACGGCCACCACTGATATCATCGGCGTCAAAAGTCCGGACACATTTATTCGAACAATATATGCAGGTATGTGTGTGATCGTGTGGGCTGCATGTGTCATTGTGGAAATGTGTCATTTTCGTTGGTTTCAAAGAGGCATATCTGCTAATGCCTCGGATGCACTGAAATTGTAACTGCCAGTGCAGTGAAACATTGCCACATCAGATGAGGAAACATCAAACATGAGCATGCTTCGATTTAAATCTGAGGGCATTGTAGCAGGCCCGTTACCTGGATGGACCTTAGCCCCCCCCCTAAAATTGCATTTTTCAGACGTCACATTTTTTTGCCACATTTGAGTTGAATTCCTTCTTTTTTATGCTTGAGTTTTTTTCCAATTTTTAATTGTTTTTGCATTGTGGATTGTAGCCGTATCTTGTCTGCTGTAATATTCACTCTTGAATTTGACATAGAAATAATGTTGGCATTTACGGGCACTTCCCGGCTTCAAGGCCCAAGATTCTATAGACTACAATCCAAAAAAGCCATACCTTCATTGCAAATAACAAACCAGGTTTGATTAGGTTCTGACATAACAAGACTTGAAGCTGAGTACAATAATGTGCATTTTGCATTTGTCAATAATCACGAGCATAGTTCCACTAAAGGAATTTTCTTTTTTTTTCAAGTATGTCTCTCTTTGTACGGGTATAAAAACGGAAGAAATTTCACTTCTCGTTCACACGTTTGTGGATGTGGCCGAAGGGCATCGTGGTCCCTCGGCATGAGGCCATCCCTGATACCGAAGCCTCAAGCTACCTGTAACATAACTAGGAATCCGGCGCTCCTTCGTCGACTTCGGATGGACATGCGAACGAACACTCGCACTTATCCTGCCATCCTGTAAATCAGCCCTTGCTTTTTCCAGCGTTATCAGGAAAAAATGCGTTTTCATTTTACGGGATCAGCAGCTCAAGAAAACGCAAAAACATTCAACTGGGCTGTTTTGTCAGGAGCTCCATAACAGACTGGTTGTCACGTTTTGCTCTTCGCTAAACATTCAGGGTGTGCTTGGTGGTCCGACTGCGTCTCTAATGAAGTGGATTAGGTCAACTCGGCATTCATAAGATGGAGCCCCACCGGGTTCGCGGTGGAATTCCTCAGAACTGGCGTGACACAGAGACCGAAAGAATTTGAATAAACCATTGTGTGTTTTTCTGAGAGAAGTCCAGATTGCCAGCAGATGGGGTTCTTTTCTCATCCCTCCAAGGGAGAAAAAGTCAATCAAAAATCAGAGATGGTGCTCTCCTGTGGTCGAGTATTTCTCGCCTTTTCTGATTTTGATTTCCACTTCCTGTGGCAAATTTCTTTACAACTTTCAAGGTTCGGACCCGGTGACCTGTGTCAGGCGAAAAAAGTGCGGAACGTCGATCTGCATAAAGGCACGACCCAATGAATGTTTTGGTGGCGCTAAAAATCG
>JASGXE010014304.1:0-11414 GCA_030068105.1 Sinentomon sp. SZTP_YWyxl | reverse complement strand
ATAATTGTCTCCGTTAAGTGAAATGGGCGGCGTTGGTCCATCACACACCGCCATAATCCAGAATTCTAAATGGGTCAAAATGGGTGATTCTGCACGATTTATTTCATGGGCCACCGCGGCTCGTGGTAGCCCATCTTGGTAGGTGGACCAACTTCCCACCCATATGCATGGGCCAGTTGGAACAGCAGACACCCCTGCAATCAGTGGGCCATTGTTTCCATCAAATGAAATGGGTATGGCGCTGGTCCATCTCACACCACAAAAAACAGAATTTTAAGTGGACCATTCTGGCCTCTTTTCTTTATGGTCCAATATGGCCCATTGAAAACCACCCTGCGTTGTGGACCATCAATCCCACCGAAAATTATGGACCAGCGATGCTCCATGTGAGACCATCAAAATCAATGGGTAATGTTACCAGAAACATCGGTGGTATTGACTGGCCCCACGATAATCCAATGCAATCCATCCAACGAACTGGTCCATTCATCCCATTGAGATGGGTGGGTCTTAGTGGGACCAGCAAAAACCCGTGAAATGAGTTCGAGCACCAGTATAGACCATCCTATCACATCGAAAACCATTGTGAACCAGACTGGATTTCAATATGGTCCATTTTTACTTGGGTTGCGGGCGTACAAGGCGTCAAACCTGTTGCACACAGGAAGCGCCGACTCCTGAGGTCCTACAGGCCTGCTTTTCACTGCAGCAGTTCCCACCTTTTCAATGCGGTTGAATCCCGATAGTAATAGCGAACGACCACGGCGCCTGATTGATTTATTTGAGAGAGATATTGCCGAATTAACAAAAAATCCAGATGATGAAGGCTCTGGTTTGGGTAGTATTGCTCTTGGTGGACGAGTGGGCAAACGCTTCTTCGGAGAAGAGCAGGCAGGAGGGTTGGTGATTGTTAAATAACCTGGAGGGAAACACAATTGGCCATCTGCGGATCCGAATTGTTTTTCAGCTGGGAAAACCGTCCGATCGGACGAAGGTCTGGAATTTGAAATCATTGCCCTTGATGATTGAGGGGGCAAACGCCTCTTTGGAAACGAGCAAACAGAAGGGTTGGCGATTGGTAAATGACCTGGAGAGAGAGAGGGCACTTGCCCACCCACATTGTCTTTCGGAGACACAGCACAGACTTCCATCACAGCCTCAAAGCCCTTCGGGGACAACTCAGCCACTGAGGGAAAAACAGGATTGGCCGCACGCATTTCTATCATGGCCAAATCGGCCGCTTCCTCTTCGTTGGAAGGCTCCGGATTGCTGCTTGAACAATTGAAATTTGCAACTTCAATTGTTGTCCGTCGATTGTTGACCAGTTGTCCGAAATTTTTGTATCTGCATACGAGGGTTCTGCCCGCAGACGGAAGGTCTGCGACTGGAACGCACCTGCTTGCGTGCTGCGGGACGCTGCAGTCAAGATGGTTTTGGGTTCAACAGGGTTCAAGATGCAAGGCAAAGTCTGAGAGTTGCAAGGAGGGTTTTCTGATGAGTTGAGTACAGGGTTCTCTGCTCGATTGACAAGTGGAGGAAACTCCGAGGAATCAAAAATGTTCTTTCCTGAATCAACAGCAGCCAAGTAAGCACCCAATTTGTGGTGATATTCAACTTGCGCCGAATCCACCTTTGCTGCAAGCTTTCGCCATCCGCCTTCCTCGGCGATTTCTTTCTCGTGAAAATCCCGCGCTTTGGCGATTCTTTCAAAGCTGCGAACTGGCTTTGCTGTTTTGTTTGACCTGGGTGTCGGCAGGCCATTTTGAAGAATGGGTGGCTTCTTTTGTGCCGTCGGCAGAATCGGTGAAAACCCCGGTGGGGTTTTAGTCACCATCTGTGGAAAAGACCAAAAACCTGACTGAGCGTTGGTCGTGGATGAGCTTCAAGAGCTCAAAAACTTGCTACCACGTGCGTCAAACTTGTCACACCAGATTTTTTCCCTATTTCCCCATGCCGAAATTTTGGGGGAAAGCCAACACGGTAAACGTTTCTCAGACGAACACACGAATATCAACCTCATCCACGTTGATGAGGTATCAAGATGTTGCGATCGACCCCCACCCACCCAACAGCCCTATAATACCGCCATCCACGTCCATGAACCACACTCAATACACTACCAACACGCTTGTACACTCCCACCCACCTCCTCCCACCTCCCAAACCGGATCCCCACCCACCGAAAAACGCCACCCCCTACCCCACCCAAAAAAGTTTTACCCGCGGCTCTTGTCTCTATGGATGATGCAAGGACGAAAGATGCAAGAAGAAGCAAGAATGGAGCAGCGGCTTTGTGACTGTTGCGAAATAGAGAGTGCCACGGGACAAATGCTCGTATCTTGATGTGCCGATCTGGGTTTCGCGATATTTTGAGTTTTCCTTTAAATCCAGAAATTTGGTTTCGAAAAAAAAAACTAAAATGGTTTTCAGTGGGAGGCAAAACAAAACCTTTTCTGGTTTTTCGCACCCACATTCTTTTCTGTGTGACGACGCTTCTTTTCCAGCGATCACTGGAAAAGATGTTCTTGAGGGACAGATGTCTGCTGCCAGTTGGTGCGAGGCTTTGCTGCTGAAGATATGGGGCTATTTTATGAGCATGTACGAGCAAATATTTAGCATATTCGTGTGATGGAATATGAACTTATGCGATCAGAAAACGTTTTAAATCGCAATTCTAACAGCGGGCGTCAGCGGTAACAAAAGACCACAGTGCTTTTTTCGGACGGTTGTGGCCGTTCACGTCTCTATCATCACCCATTGCGGCGGACAGGGAGTATTATTCTAGAACGCATAGGCTCTGAAGCAGGTTCGTTCGACTGTGACCCCGTTCGACTGCGAGCACCCAGTTCGAGTGTTACCGATAAACTCGTCGATCTCCTCTGCATATTTTGCCGTTCCAAAATGTTGCCTGTTGGGAAGGAAGATGAAGCTTAATAATGGTTCGAGCCGAACTGAAAAGATACGAGAAGAATTTCGGAAGCATTATCGTCTCAGATTCTATTCGCTGACTACTGCGCTATTTACAGCGTCAGAGATTTCAAGGTAAGGTTCAACCAGCACAGCTGTCCTTTTTGCATATGTGTCGGCATGGAAACGTAACAGCCGACAATGCTTTTCAGATGGATCTGTCCGCGCAACAATTTGTCGGCAGGACCAAACCTGAAAATTACTGCCACTTTCCGCTGACGCACACTTCTGCTGTTGCTATCTGCACTCCACAGGTACAACTATCTACAACCCACAAACCCGCAATTGTATACATCGCAACTGTGTCAGTTCATTTTTATCACATTCTTGCGACTGTTCTTTGTGAGTGGACTTGACCGAAATTTAACCGAACATTTGTAATGCTTTCTTACATCGATAACGGACAGTGAGCTCAGTAATTTATTTCATGGAAAAAACTCATGCATTTCCCCTTTTATTTCATTTTCAGATTCATTATAAATTCAGGCGATAACCGGGAACCATTGAGCGTCCTTATTTTGTGCTGTCTGGGATATTTTGCGGGCAACGTGGTCTTTGCGCTGCTGAACGCGAAATCTCTATACATGATAAACATGGTCGGGATGAACATTTCCAGCGTTCTGATGAGGACAATTTTCGAAAAGGTAAGTTTCTGGCGGGAATGAACGCAGTGTTGCCGATAGCGAACTGCAGTTTTGAAAAAATGGTCACAATTATGTTTTTTGTTCTGAAATCTGAAGAATTCTTTGTCGGACATTTGTTGGCACCCCGTATGCGACAATTCTCACACCACATGCAAAACCAAGCAATTTGCTCATTAGGAAATAATTCAAATAGATACCACTAATTCAGTAACAGAAGCCCGCACATTTGCTTGATGTTCGTCCGTGTTGAAAGATTGCAACCAACTCGTCGTTTTTGTAATTCCTTCATGCGAGTAGTCGAAAGAAAAAGTTCTCTCTCTTTAAAAAAGCATATCGATAACAAAAGTAATCCAAAACGAATGAAATTTGCGGATGTGGTTCCTCAGGATGAAACAAATAAAAATGAAAGAGATGATTTGCCAAAATCTCGCTCCTTCTGGCTTTTTTCTCCAAAAACTGGAACGTTTTGTGGGCAAAAAACCCTGAAGGAAGGGGTTTTCGAAAAAATCAATCTTTCATTTTTGTGAGAATTGGCGTGAAGAACATCTACTCAATTTTTGACACATCTTTCTGAATCACCCTGTTTTATGTCGTCCGCATAAAGCTTAATGGACACCTACATCGAAAAGATCATTAACAAATAAATAAAAGATGCGGGCCTAGTGCACTCTCCTGGGGGATACCCGAAGCCATGAGGTCTGCAAAGGAGGATTTGCGATGGACAATGGCGTTGGCAAGTGACTAGAGGAAAGATTGGAGAAGATTTAGCAACGGGCCGGGAATAGAGCCTCCGACGTCTTCAAGAATTGCGCTCAAGTACACTAGATTATACCTATTTCCGCGGCCGACAGTGTCGAAAGCTTTTGCCAGGTCAATGGCATGGGTGTGCGTTACGCACTCAAAGTTTGACCAACATCAAAACCAATTCATAGAGCTAAGTTTGACTCATGATTTTCCCTACCG
Source organism: Sinentomon sp. SZTP_YWyxl (assembly GCA_030068105.1). Lineage (NCBI taxonomy): Eukaryota > Metazoa > Arthropoda > Protura > Sinentomata > Sinentomidae > Sinentomon > Sinentomon sp. SZTP_YWyxl. The sequence goes on along the minus strand of JASGXE010014304.1, from coordinate 6,840 downwards.
GAATCCATTGTGATTGGGGTGGGTAATCTTGCTTTGCCCGAGATGTCATAGATTAGGTACGGATAAGTTTTGCGCATCTCAAATATCTTCCGCAGATCAGAAATGAGGAAATTGGTCTGACATTCTTAACGTCGTTATAAGATTGCCTTTTTGGGAACACAGCAAATATTGATTTCTTTGCAGTGATCCGGGATTATTTCAGAATCATTTTTGTTTCAAAAAAGAATTTCCAAAAAGTTCGCGAGGGAAGCATTTACGATATGATTAGGAATTTTGTCAAACTCCGGACCCTTTTTGCTGCACATTGAGGAGATGGCTCTGGAGATTTCAGAACTGAAGTGAAATCAGATGTTTTCAAGGGAGAACGAGGACAGATTTGTTGCAGTTTTTGGAATAATCGGCACATGGTCATGTGTCGCTGTTCAACGGAGGAGAGAGGATGACGCTGATGACCAGTCGGGGATTATATAGATTGGCATCAACAACGACTAATGATCCGTCCGTTTTTGCAAGATAAGGAATTTCCTCTTCTGCCTCATGTGATCCCAGAATGAGTGCGCGTGGAGCGTATTTAAGCATTCTCGATAAATTCATAAAAAAAATTAAACCGAATTGCATAATCTCTTGCAAAAACCACTTTTGGTTACCACTTTTGGCGCCGTTTCTCATTTACTGGGGGTTACTCACAAAAGTTATCGTCAACTCATTTTTCGCCATTCTCTCTTCATGCAGATTGCAGTGATATTTATTGGGCTGGTGAAGCTGTTGGTTGGACTTGATGGTGCATCTATTGGGTTACTTTAACGCACGTATGTCTTCATTTTTGACAGTCCCTTAACCCCAAAGAGTGTTACTAAGTATCCGCTCCCCATTTCAATTTGCGGTGGAAATGACGCAGCTGTCGACTTTATTTATAGGGCTGGATTATGATGTCTTTATCTGCTTTATCACACAAATGGTTCGCTTCTGTCTCTCCCTTAACCGCAAAAAGTACCCCAAATATCAAGTGTTTACTCCATTGCGGCTGTCGAAATGATGGAACTTGCGAAGTTGTATATTACGTATAAGATAGTATACGATTGGGCTGCATTTGGCATAAGAGCTTATGTCTAACCACCGCCTTAACCCAAAACAGTTCAACAGACCATATCCGCTGCCCACTTCACTTTACGGTGTAAATGATAGGGGTTGGCGAATTTGTTGATTCGGCGCAAATGATAGGGATGGGGAATTTGTTGATTGGCTATCAGCATTATCTCTTGGTCTGTTTGTTGGTCTATATGTTCCTTCGACAGATCGTTCGTTTGATATCAACGCATTTCGAAGTTCGAATAATAAGATACCTGGATGTGCGGCACTGTGATTACACATATACATACGTGTACCGAAAGTGCAAAACAAGGAAAGGACGCACGACATGCTGCGAACAAGCTGGGCCACGGTTCCCATAAACACCATGCCAATTGGGATTTGTCCGATTCATGCCTTCTTCTGAACAACCCTGCTGCGCCACAACACAAAATGGTGCTCCATCCAACTTGACAACTCGGTTCAAAGGAGCTACCGCGAGGTGTTGGTCTTGGTCCGTCTTGTATACTGGCGGCGGAAAAAGATTACCCATTCATGTGATAATTTCCATTCTTGAGATTTCAGCAAAAACTCCATGCTGTAGAAATAAAAGATCCTCTTTCATCACTAATGTCAAAATCTGACGCCTCTAGAAAGCTCCGTTGTAATTTGGCGCTTTAATTTCTACCAAGTGCATAAGAGTAAAAAGATAGAGAGAAAAAAAAGTTTCGGAGGCAACATTTAAATGGGAAAAACACATGTATGAGTAATCTTTTTCCGCCGCCACTATTGGACACTGACAGTAATTAATCTGAGAAGATATTTAATGGGGTTTAGGGGACAAGAGCGAGGGGCGGGGGCCGTCCTGACATTGTCGACCTCAAATAGCCTTTAGCTGACCTCAGACCGAAATCGCAATGCTTTGGGATGATTGACCTTTTGTTTGAAGGTGAGTTCTACGATGATTACCGATAACAATTTGCGCAACCAGGAATTACCGATAGGAGTTTCGTGAACAACTAAAACCCGAAACCTGAGATTTGAAGGCAAAGATCCTCAGGTTAAGCGACAATAACACACATAGAAATAAATGTGTGATTTCTGCAGAGGAAATGTGCGATATCTGATCCCTGTTTTTACACATCGAAACGAAAAATCACACATTCGCAGCGCGTAATTTTTCTCATTTTGAATCGGATATCACGCAAAAATAATTGACGAGTGCGGGAATCGAAACCGGTTCCTCGGTTCTTATTCGTTTCTTGATACCTAACCTAACCTGCTTACCAACTGCGCTACTGAGACGCGATGAATGTTCCGACATTTTTGTGGGTATTTGAAGGCGACCGCGCCACGCAACATGGAAGGAGGTGGTAGTTTTACCAATGCCGCACCACCGCTCTGGTTCCTCACCCGTCCTGGCAGGATCGGTTTAACTCGTTTTGCCGCAAACCTCCCGTCTTTGCATTTCTCTCACAGGGCATAAGGAAAACTCATTTTGTTACGGGTGGAAACGTATCATTGTTTGTAATTTATTTTTGTCGAAATGAGGATATTTGTAACCGAACATCAGAGGGAATTGAGGAAACCCCGTAGCCAGGATTTTTATTCAAGGGGGGGAAGCCCCCCCTATGGACACTAAAGTTCGGGCGTAGCCCAGAGGGGGGTTTGGGGGCGGAGCCCCCCAGAAATCGGGGTCTGGGGCAAGCCCCAGCGGGTTCCAAGGGGCAGAGCCCCTGGGCGGGGGTCTGGGGGGGGCCCCCCAGAAGCTAAGAATTTTGATTTTTTGGGTTCATTTTGGGGGCAAAATTGGTGTTCCGGAGGCCAAATTTCCCACCAGGAAAAGACAATGACACATGCCAGGAGGGCAAGCGATCCACTGGGTTGTCAACACATCTGAAGAAATTTGCTCCAGCCGACAATATAGAAAACGAAAAATCAAAGGCTGACAAGAGGTACAATATCGCCTGGAAAGAAATTCAGCGTTTGTCAGCTCAAATGATTTTGCAAAATCCTTTTTTTTTCATTGTGCTGAAGGCTTGGAAATCCGCAGTGATAAAAAAGGAAAGAAAATCAAAATCTTCTGCAGAGCAAAATCTCCCAATTGTTTGAAATGGCAGAAATTGCTGCGTACGGATTTTTAAATTTGATATTGGCACAATTTTAATGCAATGAGTGATTGATTGATTTGTGAAAAAAGCCTATTTTCAATGGCCTTTTTTTACATTTTACTCCAGTCGGGCTTAATTTTTAATTTTTTCAGGGGGGCTTGGCAGTTTCCAGGAGGGGCTTAGCCCCCGAAGCCCCCCCCCTAGCTACGGGGCTGGTGATTATCCACATCTTATGCAATGCGATTGATGAAATAGGTACATTTACGCGTTTGCCTGCAGAATTTATCAAAGAATTCTCTCTGTGCATGAACGATCGAAAACTAAAGAGTAGAGCAAAAAACAATAAAATAGGATCAAAGTGTAAAAACCCATAAGAGTTATAGGTTTGAACACATAAGTGAAGAATCATACAATTAAAATAAAAAATGAAACCTATAAACCAATTGACAAAAACTGAAACCGATTAAATTGTTCTCGCGGCCACTATAAAGTTAGCAGTTGAACATTTTCAAGATCTCATCCGACAAATAATTCAGTTCTTTTATGATGTGACAAATTTCCGTCAGCGCAACTACCAACTTATTTTTGTTTCCGACTTGAAGCTTATTCAAAAAGCTTACAAATAACAAGTTATGTCGAACTCTCCCAATCTCATAGTGGCTGTTGTGGAAAAGGGACCAGGCGTTGAGGCTAATGTCATCCATTCCAAAGTTGGCGTAATTAACAAATGAAAGTATTGATCCGTTTCGGCATCTCAGAGAAAAGAAGTCAAATGAAAACTGCCGATGGGGGAGCACAGGCAATCCATGCAATAATTTGGATGCTCCAGCCTCCATCCACTTTGCTCTAGGCATGGAACCTAGAACAACAGGTAAAAGAACATCGCCAGCTTCGGTGAAGCCGCCATGTGGCGGCAGCACTGTTGGTAAATCTGAAAAAATAAACGGAGCTGAATGGCGCTGGCCTTGCATTTTGCAGAAAACATCTGTTCAGTGGAAAATTGAGTACCTTTGACGCATTTATGCTTCTTGTGCAGGATGCCTTCATCATTCCTGCTGCGCTCTGCAGACAGTCAAAATGTTCTCAGTCAAAATATTTGATCAAGAAAAGGTCGAAGAAAATGTTTTCACTCGCAGCGAAATCCACAGGCTGGCCATTTCCCTTTTGCCGTTTCGCGTCCGCTTCTGAACGCAACATTAAAATAACAGCGTTGTTTTAGGTTGAGCTTATCGAATTGCGGCGGTAGCTCAGATGATCAGCGTTAGCCTATAATGTGCTGAAGGTCCCGGGTTCGATTCTCGCCTGCGGCTGAATTTTTTCATGTTGATAATGAGATCAAAATTTCAAACCAGAATCGTTTGCACGCCTTTTACTTCTCAGTTGCATTTTTCTGACCAATTTGAAATTGACGGGCCACCTTATTGTCCATTTTCGCACACACAGTTCATCTAAAGTTGTTGACTGTCTCCGCGGGAGAAAATTTCAAGGAACCGCCGTTGGTATTTGACCAATTCGCAGAAATTCGAATTTGTTGCTTTTTGAATTGTGAGAGTTCTTCTGTGTTCTGTCTCGCTGCTTGTTTGTTTGGCTCTTGTGCTCAAAGACTTAAGCTCTGCACCCATCTTCCAAAGGTCAACATCCTAAACCATTTTCAATTTTGAGGACTCTCTGCGCAAAAGTCCCGGCAACACCGGTTGTGCGCACTGCGCATCATCAATTTTGCCGCATGCTCTTGCACCGAAAACAAAACAATGTTTCATGTCGCATTTTCTGCCACAAAACGGCAAAATGGAGTTCAAATGCAAAGATTTTGGAATTTTTGGAAAGCTAAAGCTTTCTCTACAACTCTTCCGCAGGTGGAAACCATGTTACAGCGGAAAAAATCGCACGATCATGAAAAATATCTGGCAGGACCCCGGCATTTTATCACATCCCAACATTTAACAATTTTTTCCAGAAATTTTTTTGATGTTTTGTCAGTGAAAATATCGGGATTGTTTCAAACGCCTAAAATCGCCAATCTTCCGGCTTTCTCACTTTGAAATTTGAACAAAATCCGTCATCCAGTTCAAGAGATAATCAACTTTCTGTCGGCGAACCCCGTCTCCAGTACTGCTCGTTTTTCTCATCTCCTTCAGACTTGCGAACCGTGCGCACCCAGAGGCGAGAAACAGAAACATGAAAACACGCATCACTCAGCTAGCGAATTTTGAACGGGGAACGGCGAAGCTTCCTTTACCTTTTGTTCCAGTGCCATGCTCTAGGGATAAATTGTAGTATAGACTATAGAGTACACTGCATTTAAGACTCTGCTGCGAGAAATTGTGTCCTTGTAGCCAAAACAATGAACCTTCACAACTGTACGTAATCGACTGCATAATGTCAGCAATGGTTGTAAGAAAATCAATATAGGTCCATTCCAGCGATGAGTCATAAACGCTGGAAAGGGGCAAGGTGAGGGCGGCACAAGAAATCGCGAATCCAATTCTCGTTGTTTATGTCTCTATTCACAGGGTGATATAACTAGAAATGAGAATAAAAGAAAGAAACATTGCCATACCTTAAAATTTTAAATACAAATTACATATCCAATCTAAAAATATGAACTCGCTGCTTTTGTATTGTTTTACCTTCAAAGTGCCAATCTCTTTTAACATCTCAGGAAAGGCAGTCCTTATAACGCAATTGTTGTGCAGACCAATCAAGCAGGGAAATATTTTAAATATTATTCTAAACTGCTTTCGTTTTCTCCTATATTCGTTTCCTAAAGCAAAGATTGCCAATCTTTATCTCACCGGGAATGAATCAGAAGCTGAAATGATAACCGAATTAAAAAACAGTATAGACCCTCAAAGAATCAGCTTTAAAATTTTCAGAATTTGTGCGATTCGTAGTAAAAATGGTTGGAACAATTAGCTGAGGGTTAAATTTGACAGCAATCTCTTCTTGATTCGTTGTCCACACTCAAGAAGTGTCAATCAGGCTGACATTTCCAAATCAAAAATCAATTTTCAAGGAAAGTGACGAAAACCTTCTGTGAATGCATCCTAGACCAGCAATCACACATTAACGTTCTCTTAATTTGGAATTCACCGGCAAGAATAAATTAGCATGCCCTCCCCGCATTGAAATTAGCAACATACAAAATATCACGGAAAAATGCAATGAACGAATGAAACTTTTTTCTGTCATAATTATGCAATAATTCCTTTACTTCATTTCTGCAGTAAAATGGTTGAAACACAGGTAGAAAATTCTTGAGAATGGATTTTTCCCACATTTTGCGGTGAAGACCAAATTAATTGAGAGATCCAAGTTGTGAAATTGTAATTTTTCGAAATGATATGAATGCATATGCCTGACAGGGATTACCACTCACATTTTTTGAAATGTTTTGCACTTGTCCATCCTCTCTTTGAAAAGTCAAGAAAAAGAAGAAAATTACCTTAGAGGCAGTAGATATATATGGACAGTCGTGGGGGAGAGAGCACGAGTAATCGTGACAGATTGGAAATTGACCTCGGTTCTCATTTAAGAACCAAACTAGATCATTTATCTTTAATGCCATATATTGATAACGAATGTTTTTTTTAATATTTTCCACTCTATCTTAGAATCTTTCATTTCACTAGATAATTTTAATCAATCAACTCCGACTTCC
>JASGXE010014303.1:0-11143 GCA_030068105.1 Sinentomon sp. SZTP_YWyxl | reverse complement strand
GAGATATCGACTTTGGTCCTCGGATAGATGGAATTGGCATTCCTCTGTTGAGACTGCAGGTTAGGCTTTGATCGGTTTCCTTCGAAGTTTGGAAAACTGCACATCTGAGGTGCAGCCGTTTTTGAAATTTCGGGAAACACGTGGTTACTGGTGCTGGAACGTGGGAACTGTGAACTTGCAGCTTGACTTGGAGCAAGGATGCAAGACGGTGTGGGTTGCAACGAAGGTGGCTGATGCTCGAGACTAGACCAATAGCCATGCAAATAGCCATGCTGCTAGACAAATAGCCATGACAAATAGCCATGCTGCTAGACCAAGGATCAAAAGTTGACGCAGTTTTGATTGATTTTTGTAAGGCATTTGACCTTGTAAGCCATTCCATACTTCTGAAGAAATTAGCCTTCATGGGCCTAGATAAAGTTACTCTCAGTTGGTTGAAAGGCTACCTGTCTGAGCGGACGCAGGTTGTAAAAATTGATGATATTTTCTCGAAACCCTTGCCTATTACTTCTGGTGTCCCACAAGGAAGTATTTTGGGTCCTCAACTATTCTTGATTTTCATTAATGACATTGTTGGTGCAATGCGATCCAAAATAAAATTATTTGCTGACGATTGCTTAATCTATAGGAAAATCGCCAGTCCTTTGGATTCTCAGGCTTTACAAGCTGATTTGGCAGCAATATCCGATTGGTGCGCGACCTCTTCCATGAAACTGAATCCATCTAAATGTTCAGTTATTCATTTTTGCAGAGGGCGGAGCATAGCAAACAATTTTACATACGTTCTGGATGGACAAAATCTTATCCCACAAACTGACGCATCATATTTGGGAGTTGTTTTTAATTGTAAACTTGATTGGTCCCGTCAGGTTGCAGCTGTTTCGAAAAAAGCCAATGGTTCACTTTATTTTGCAAAACGGAATTTTAGAAAATGTCCAAAGAAACTTCGCGAGCTTGCCTACTTTACTTTGGTCAGACCAATTCTTGAGTATGCATCAACATCTTGGGATCCTCATCTCACTTCCCATTGTGATTCTTTGGAACGTGTTCAAAGGCGCGCTGCTCGCTTTGTTGTAGGGGACTACCGCAAACGGAGCAGCGTCACCGCAATGATTGCTCAGCTCGGTTGGCCTAAGCTTGCTGAGAGAAGAAAGGTCCACCGCATTTTGTGTCTTTATCGAATCCTTGGCAACTCCGGAGGGTGGGGATATTTGTTTTCCTTGATTACGCCTCCATCTTTTTACAGTCGCCATGACCATCCTTATAAGATAAAGCCGTTAGCATTTAAGAGAGATATAGGGAAGTTTTCATTTGTGTCCCGAGCAATAGCGGACTGGAATTCACTCCCAGCCTCTGTGCTGTCTCAACCCTTAAGTACATCAATTCTAAGGCGCAGGTTGCTGTCCTTGTTATAAATTGAGTTTCTGGCCAAATTTGATTGGACTTGAAAGTTTTAGGGCAGATGTTCTGTTTTCTCCACAGGAGTTTCAAAATTAATTCTTCGGATTTCAAAATATTCGAATTGCTCCATAAACCCAGAAATTTATGTCTCTCAGCAACATGTCATGAAAGGTAAACACATTTGGTCTTGCTCTCGTCTTTGTAGTTTGTCTGCCCCATTTCTCGTGCCTGTTTTTCCGGTTTTTCCCGTTTTTTGACGTTTCTTATTGTTTTCTTTTGTGCAAAAGTGTTATTGTTATGTATGATAGTGGGGAAACCCCTACAAAATACAGTCATTCAATCAATCAATCAATCAAAACAAGAAAGCCACTCAGCAAAAGCGATATTTCCTCTGTGATGAGAATCCACCCATGCCATCCTCGATGTCACATCAGGTCATGTCATCACTCAACCATGAAAAAAGAGTCCGTCACATGAGCAGGCAAATTTCCACCTATTTGTCAGGACAGAAAAAACTTTTTTTTCTGAGCGCAATTTTTGGGGCAAAATGCAACGTCTGACAGGGTTGCGATGACAAGCGTCCTAAAAACTGCCAACAATCTATTTGGATATCGCTACTTCAAATATCTACCGATTGTCTCTCATGACAGCATTCTGAGTCCATGATGGTGCGGGAATTGGACGAACACTTGCCAACAGAGGAAGAGGCTGCTATGGAGATGCAGTTGCGTGCGGCACCAAAGCGGCAAACATCAGTGATTGCAATGTGCAAACAGAAGAGACGGGCGTGGGTGAGGAGGAGCTGAATACGTCATGAATATCACAGGGGCATATTTTTCCCAATCCACTTCCGCGGACAGGACCATCGCAACAGCCAATCCTTTCGTCTGAATCTGTGACGTCGTCAATTTAGGCATTTTTGCCTTGCCACAGCTTTTTCCCATTTGGCACGTTTGCCACCGTTTCGCAACTCTTTCTTTGGTCGCAATAGGGTTAGGTTGGTCAGGTCGGGTTAGGTAAGGTCGATCAGGTTTGGTTTGGTTTGGTCAGGTTAAGTTCGGTTGGGATTCGAAAATTAAATGTTGAAATTGGCTGGAATTCCCAACAACCAATCAGAGACGCGCTTGAGGAAGTGGATTGGAGAAAAAAAATATGCGCTGCAGGGACATTTTGAATTGTGGACAAACAGTTTGACGCAAAGGAAGAAGAGAACCTAAAGGGGTGTGGTTCGTCTTGTTTTTTTTTCAAGGCAGGCTGTTTTGGCAAAGCCTTCATGACTCCGACGACGAATCCTTCATTTCGAACTGACAAGGGGCCAAGGGGGTGTGCACCAGTTCACTAGAATTTGTCATTGCAGCCAGGATGTGTCTCGAAAATAAATAAGTGTGCGCCACATAGTCCGAGAGTTTTTCCACTGCACAACAGCTACATTTATTCGTTGAAAGAGAGTGTATAACATTCATTGGCATTTGGCGATTTATAATGGGGCAAAGCCCAGGTCTGGGGTGAGAGGTGAAGGATGTTTTTGACTTGACGGGAAGTGGGCTAAGTCTTTTTGCTTCGCCAATTTTTTGAGTTTGAGTCAATTTTTATGAGTTTGTTAACACATGAGTTTAGTTAAAATATGAGTTACCAACCAGACACCGGACGTCAGAGTGTCGTTTTGATGTGACCACGGCTTCGATTTGTAGATCCCTTCCCCGTTTATTCGAAGCCATCTTCCAAGATCACGCAGCCGTTGTTCCATGATTGGCGGGATCATGCCGTCGCTGGTCGGACCGGCGTTTATGAGGATATTGCCTGTGAAAACATCGAAGAGGAAGATCACTTTTATCAACCTGTCATTGCTGAGGCAACTTATAGTTGAATGATGTGAATGTCCATTTGAACGAATCTGGTCAGATGGCAAGCCATAAATTGTCTCTGTTGAACCAATTGGCACGGCGATTGTGTGACAAATGTTGTTTGCTGGTGTTAAAAAAGTGATTTGGGATGGACTGACACGGGTTGCAGTTTTCGACAAATAGGTTCGAGTGGAAGAAAAATATAAACGCATGAGAAATTATTGTTGTAAAAGCACGCGTGGGTCTGATTCTCTGAGCTTTTCCTTCCATGGATTCCAAAATTCGCACCGTGCCCTGGAAACAATCGGTTGCGTGCGAACCAGATATCACAAGGAGGAAATCCCCATGGATGACTTCAAAAGAGAGAGCTCGAAGAAAAATCCCAAAGACGCCTCTGAAAATAATCAGCTATGCAACTCATATCTGAAGGGGGAATCAACTTGCATAAATTCAAAACAGTTGGGGGTTAAATTCACATTTCGCCCCTGAAAACAATCGGCTGTGCAACTCACATCAAAACGGGGAAATCCATTAGCATAAATTGAAAAATAGTTAGGGGTAAAATTCACATTTCGCCCCTGAAAACAATCAGCTATGCAACCCACATCACAACGGGGTAATCCGTTTGCATAAATTGAAAGATAGTTAGGGGTAAAATTCACATTTCTCCCCTGAAAACAATCGGCTATGCAACCCACATCAAAACGGGGTAATCCGTTTGCATAAATTGAAAGATAGTTAGGGGTAAAATTCACATTTCTCCCCTGAAAACAATCGGCTGTGCAACTCACATCAAAACGGGGAAATCCATTAGCATAAATTGAAAAATAGTTAGGGGTAAAATTCACATTTCGCCCCTGAAAACAATCGGCTATGCAACCCACATCAAAACGGGGTAATCCGTTTGCATAAATTGAAAGATAGTTAGGGGTAAAATTCACATTTCTCCCCTGAAAACAATCGGCTATGCAACCCACATCAAAACGGGGTAATCCGTTTGCATAAATTGAAAGATAGTTAGGGGTAAAATTTACATTTCTCCCCTGAAAACAATCGGCTGTGCAACCCACATCAAAACGGGAAAATTCATTAGCATAAATAGAAAAAATAGTTCGGGGTGAAATTCACATTTCGCCCCTGAAAACAATCGTCTATGCCGCACACATCAAAACGGGGTAATCCGTTTGCATAATTTCAAAAATAGTTAGGGGTAAATTCAGAATTCGCCCCTGAAAACACCTGGCTTGTGCAGCCCACATCAGAGGGGACAAACCCATTTGCGTGAGTTCAAAAATCGCCGGGGGTAATATTCATGTTTCGTTTTGAAAACAAATGCTGTGCAGCCCACATCAGGACGGGGAAACCGATTTGTATAAATTAAAAATAGTGAGGTGTTATTCATATTTCGCCCCTGAAAACAATCGGCTTTGCAACCCATAATCAAGACGGGGTGGCTCATTTACATGGTATCAAAAATAGTTAGGGGTAGAATTCATATTTCGCCTGAAAATCAATCAGTTGTGCAACCAAACCAAAACGAGGCACCTCATTTGCACAAGTTCAAGGTGCGTGAACGTGTCCCCCTTCATAATGTAACTGATGTGGTTATCATTTTTGTGAAAACTGTTTTAATGTCGGGATGTCCGGGATTCCTGTCACTATTAATGAGAGTCTGGAAATTCTGATTTGAAGAAGGATTGAGGGCCTTGTTGCTGAAACACAGTTTGTTCTTGCAACTTCACACACCAGCTTTGCGTTGATGACAATGGACGAAAGCAGACACCGTGACGTTGATGATGAAATGGAGTGGATGGGGCGTATTCTAAGTGGATGGAGTGGATGAAATGGGTGAAATGGAGTGGATGAGGCGGGAGTGCATCTTCTCCATCATAGGTATGCTGCAGAAGATGCTGCAGAAGATATGAGTTACGGCTATATCATGGTTCAGCTTAAGTTTGAATATCCCGGGTTATTCGTATTAACGGTATTTTGCGATGTGCGAAAAATTGGAATAGCCTCATGCATGGATCGGAGGACTGAGGCAGAAGTGGACTGAGGCAGAAGTGGACTGAGGTAGAATTGGACAAAGGAGCGAGTTTTGAAGGAAGTTTTTGCATGGAGGTGGTGGCTTACACCCGTCCTAACTTAACATAACCTAACCTGACCTAACCTAAACCGGAGAAATTAAAAAAATCAGCCTCCAAAAATGCAAACATTCTGCCGCTGTCCACTCCTGCCTCAGTTCGTTCTGCCCCAGTCACCGGTCCCTCATGCAAGTTATGCATGCCTTGACATACCTGTTCGTGAGTTTGTGTGCATTGGTATCCTCGGGCATAGCAGGTAAATATTTACACTGCCAGAAAATAGTCTCCTAAATATGCGTTCATTATTAACTCGGTGGCCATTTTAAATGACACGCGAAGCGGTGCAGAATACGAGTATGATATTCGTGAACGCGTGAAACTGGCATCAAGCCAAAAATTAAATGGCTTCCACTTTGCCCTGCGCCTTTTGCATTTCTGCCTTTCTCGAAGACTTCCGGCGATTGCTGTTTTATTTTCTTTAGCTGAACAATTCACCCACCTCCACAGCTGACTGTTTCCGCCAATGTCTGAATGAGTTCGTCAATTGATAAGTAATCCACAGCTTTTGCATTTCGTCTATATCCCCACGATTGGCGGTCAAGTGTCATGCAGTTCTCCCACTTGTGTGGTTGCAGTGTTCCTGAAAAAAAAACACGGGTTTAAAACTTCACATAGGCCTAATAACTGCGTGAACACATGTGGACCGGACAAATTATCATTTTTGCCCGCTGAAACAGTTTCATTCTAATTTATCTAACCTTGTACCGTTTAGTCCCAGATTCTCTTGATTGGGATGTGAGAAAGCTCTCGAAATTTGAAGGATAATTATTCGGCTCCCTTATTCGGCATTGCACGGCCTCTGGTCGAATTTTTTCCAATTGAACGAGTGGAGAAGTAGTCAGAATTTTGGGAAATCTTTGCCCTTAAAAATGGACACCAAAACGTTGAAATCGGTTAAGGCCTCGGTGCAAATAAACAAAATAAATGTTCCTCTCTTTGAATGTTGCACCAAACTCAGCTTTTTTCTCTTGCCCCTTATAGGATCGTACAGATACCAAGAACATAAAGTTGACAAAAAGCCGGAAAATGTCGGGCAATTCATGAATGGGCAGCTATTGACCCATCAGCCATACAAACCCACATACAACCCATACAACCCACATACCCACAGGGTAGCCCAAAAGTCTTTGGCCATAGGAAAAATGTAAATTTACTGTTTTTATCAAATCTTGTGATCTAAAACTTTTTTTTGCTCTTGCCACAGTTGACAAGATTTAATCGGAACAACATGCGCATATTCAGGGATGCCCAAAGTTTTTGGCCATATCAAAAATTTAAATTAGCTGTTTTTATCATATTTCGTGATTTGTGACTTTTTCTAACTCCCACCACGGATGACACCACTTTATTTGGTGCTAAAATTTCCGATTAAAGTCTTGACATCCGATGTCAGAGCCAGAAAAAGTTTCAGGTCACAAAATATGACAAAAAGGGCAAATTTGTGTTTTTCCTACGGCCACAGACTTTTGGGCTACCCTGTATACATGCACCGATTTGCTTGACATTCCACCTATATAAATGCGGGAAAAAGAACATTGAAACGAAAGAAACATTCTCATAGGCTGACCTTGGATCTTTTCATGCCAATGCTCGAACTCTTCTTCGAAATTCTCCCGTCCCAAGATCTTTCAACTGCTCATCTTCCACAGTATCGTCAGGGGTCTGCCGATGCGAATGTCGGGGACTGAAGCACAGATTAGAAACTTTGAGTCAGTTGAAAAAACATCGTCAGATTGGTAAAAGGTGAGGAGAGGGTTGAATGAGGAACTGGATTTGTCAGCTGGAACAGACACTTTTTAATCTGTGCATAAGTTCCCGACTTTCGCCTCAGCAGACCCAATGATGATACTGCAGAAGCTGAGATGAGCAGTTGAAGGATCCTGGACGGGGGAATTTCGAAGAAGAGTTTGATCATTGGCAATAAAAGATCCAAGGTTAGCCATATGAGATACCATGCATAGTGCTCAAAGGAAGCTTTCCAAACTATCGGAAGAAACATTGTCTGCAAATTTTGGAAGAAGTCTTCAGTGAAGATAACAATCATGAACAAATCCTCACCAGGATTGAATCTGTCAGTGCATGTGTAGAATCCACCGTGTTTGCAGGGCATTTGCGAACCCCACCTATCGTTTGCGACAACAGTCTCCCTCACTGGACTGTCGTTGTAAAGCCAGGCAAGAAATTCCTGTGATTTCCAATATTCTGGCTTCGGCTCCCAATCCCCATCGGACCATATGATTTCCGGCTTATAATTGTTGACCTACACGGAAATGGGAAGAAATATTTGTTAAGAAGAAACACAAAAGTGCATTGCATGCCAGAAAACGTGAAACATTGCCTTAAAATGACTGATTCATTGCAGTTGAAGATATACATGCGCACTATTTTTGAAGTATGCATATGTCAACATATATCGTTAAGAAGTTGACGTGAAAGCCTCAGAGAGCATTTCGGAAACATTGTTGTCCACACTTCACAGATTTCGGCTGAATTCCCAATGGCAACTCACTCTCAGGTTCAACTCCATATTCATCACAACAGACGGATGCATCTTTCAATGCAACAATGGAAAAGGAATAAGGGATGTGCATTTAGAAATGAAACTTTCCCAACACAAATCTATCCATTGAATTGGCCATTGAGTTGAACTTGAGGATGAGTTGCAATATAGGGAAACGTCTGTCCAAACTTTTCTTACTCACATAGGTATAAAAATCAATGTTACTCGGTGACGAAATGTCTTCTTTCCCTGTGATGGGCCCACATTACCCAAAACAGCCTTTTGGGTGACCTCTTGTGGCGTATTGCATTTTGCGATTGAATTATGCAGGAAAAACTTCAATCAATGATAATATTCGTGGTCAAAAATGTCTAGCGGCGTCAAAATTTGCTGACATGGGCCACCCAAACATTTCGAAAATATGTGATGCAGTCGATTCGAGTTGGGTTATCAAATTGTTCACTTTCAATTATTTCGATTTCGTTTTCACGCGACCCAAACGCGTTTACCGTGCGTGAATTGCAAATTTGGACATACATTGCTGATTTTTAGTTATGAAATCTTGTCCATATGGTGCCTATTTCTGCGCATCGGAAACGATCGGCCATTCCCATTGCAACTTGCTTTCAGGTTCAACTCAACAGCCGTTCAACAAACGGATGCATCTCTCGGAACAATGGAGAAGTTTTCTAAACGTTGTGCATAGATATGAAATTCTCGCAGCACAAATCTATCCATTGAATTGACTATTGAGTTGGACCCATGAGGGTGAGTTGCAATGAGGAATACGGCCGCATGATTGGCCAAATCGTGGATGTTTGGGAATCCCACATTAACCAATCGTTAGAGTTGAATGTTTTTTTTCTAGAAAAGGAGTTGAAATCGATTTGTGCTGAGATAACTTCTCCAACTCATAAAAGAGGCCGCCGCGATGCCTTTTTCCCCAATCCCGGCTGGGTATTTGGTAAACTTTTGGAATTTTGGAAGCCGACAATGATGATTTGGGGCCTCCGACCATGCACATTTATGACTGAACGTTTTTTTAAATATGGATTTGTTTATAAATTGCCAGGAGTTAAAACCTTCTTGACGCGATTGTTCCCAAAAAGCCCCGCCCTTAAGGGCTGGTCACGTGACGACCTTATTTGGCAAAAAAAATCGATTTTCGTTTTTTTGCATAATTTTTTTGAAGGAACCCTCCTGCAACATCTGGCAAAAAAAAAATTACGAAAATCCATCGACAACTGTCGATAAATAAGCAAAAAACCAGCATGCCTCAAATTTGAATTCAGAAAATGCGACTTATTCAGAAATGCTGGAGTTGAAAGCTTCCAGAGTGTGGGTTTCATTGGCTTGCCCTCTGAATTCAAATAAATGCCATTCATGGCTTGCCCTCTGGATTCAAACGCTCTTCATGACTGCGCAAAAACAAACCAACAGGCCTCAAGGACAACAAAATTGCCAGCTGCTTTTCCAGTCCCGAGTTCCGAATGCATTCAAAATTCATTCGCTGTGTTGCCGCGCCCGATGGTTCTGTCATTTCAACGTTGAACCCAATTTCCTGATCATGCTGTCTGCAACAAGAGCCATGCCCATTCATTGATCTATACACATACATCCATGGCCACGCCATGCTTGCTCCCTTCCACGTCCTTTGGAAACATCAAAAATCGATTCTCGTTCGACCGAATTGAAATGGAAATGCATGTCGGCTGGCCCGGTCTGGCCAAGTTTTGCTTCTTTGAAGTGGACTGGGATGGGAGAAGGATGGGCGGGTTTGAGGGGGCTTCCCCGAGCCGAACTCTGTGTGATACTCTTCAGCGTAAACAAAAGAAAACAACTCAAACAAGCAGGTCTGTAAAGACCAAATCGCTCCGTCATCTTTTCCCTTTTTCTCGCATATCATATTCGGCGACACAGCCAGTGCTGCTGCAGGCGAATGAATCGTTTCCAAACAATGCGGTTTTCAATAATGGGTATCAGAACCCTCTCCCCAGCATTCCCGACTATGTGTACCTCACTCACCTGCCAGGGAGGACTTCCAGATCAAAATGAAAATCACACATTTTACAGAAAACGAAAAACGAACTTTTTCACCTTCGCGTCTTGGCGGGAAAAAGTGGCGGCGGACCATCGCCAACGATTGGGTCGAAAACGTCCCGGATTTTGCGCGGGAAATTTGAAAATTGCGGAAGTATAATTCATTCCGAACAAGAAACGAAGGGAATTTTTGAATCTACTGCAACACGGGACGATTTCGTCCCTATCGTTACCCTGGATAAAATCCTTTCTACCCTTCCTCGAATCAAGAAGGTTTCTTGATTCGAGGAAGGGTAAAAAAGGATTTATCCAGGTAACGAAGGGACAAATCGTCCCGTTTTTGCGAATTCAAAAATTCCCTTCGTTTCTTGTTCCGGAATGAATTATACTTCCGCAATTTTCAAATTTCCCGCGCAAAATCCGGGACGTTTTCGACCCAATCGTTGGCGATGGTCCGCCGCCACTTTTTCCCGCCAGATCATCTTTGAGTCCGAGTAACTTACGATTTCTTTCAAACACGGTATTGATTTAAGTTCGGCGAAGTCTCTGGTGGTGAAATTATTGGCCTTGTCCTGCAGATACAGTGGATGAAACCATTCGTATAGGGAGTAGTAGTCCGAATCGAAGATCAGTTTTGGCACGAATAGCTTTTGCCAAATCACCTGTTAAAATCGATCATTAAGAAACTGAGGCAGGGATGTTGAAAAAAAAGTTATTCGGATTATTTTCTCTGTAAAAACACAAAACCATCTTTTTTACCTGCAGGAATGGCATTCAGCCGTTTTCCCAAGGAGGGGTATGAAAGTAGAGACAACAAATATCACGTTTTTGTGGACTTTTTGGTGCGAAAAACTTAGAGACATCTTTACCATGTGTTAACATCAACAAAAGCTTCCGAAAATGTTCCGGTGGCAAATTGCCCCCGGCCACCCCAAAGGGGGGCAATTGACCCCTCGAAATTTTCAAACCCTAGAGACGGGCAGAAATTTTCGGAAAAACTTAGAGACATCCATACCACGTATTCCCCAAGTCAATACCCATCGAAAATGTTCGGGTGGCAAATTGCCCCCGGCCACCCCAAAGGGGGGCAATTGACCCCCGAAATTTTCAAACCCTAGAAACGGGCAGAAAGTTTCGGAAAAACTTAGAGACCTCCATACCACGTTTCCCCACGTAAACCCCCGAAAATGTTCGGGTTCAAATTGCCTCCGGCC
>JASGXE010014302.1:0-15988 GCA_030068105.1 Sinentomon sp. SZTP_YWyxl | reverse complement strand
CGAACCATCCGTACCCACGCCAAGTCCGCAGCCAGGGTTCGCCCAAATGGTTAAAATCAAGAAATAAATTAAAAGGGAAAGAAAAACTGCCCTAGCCACGAGTCGCATCTTTTGATTTTGCCCGGAAATTGTGCAGTGCAATCAGAAAAGCACGAGCCTGCAGATTCAAGTTTTTCCGCACATTTCAAAAACGCGACCGAACGCGTCGGCGGCAAGAGAGGGAAAAAGACAAAACCCAAACAAAACCCAACCTCCAAACCAAACTGCCCTAATCTAATCTAACCCAACCTGACCCAATCAAACCAAACAAAACCCAACCTAACATGTGGTTCCACGTAATTCACTTGTTCTGTGATCCGCCATATTTCCCATTGGTCCACGTCTGCATTTTAGTTCGTCCCTTTGGTGGCTTTTACTGGCAAAATCTGGACTTGAAATTGCCAGCCGACAGTTCGCGTTTGAACTGTGCAGTGAGGGTGGACTCGGGTCTATTCAACTAGCTGGAGGAAGCCAGCAGACGGATGAATGAGTTTTTAGGAGCCAATTATAGAAAATCCATGGCTAAGTATGTGCTCTTAGTTGTCTGCTTCTACAACAGCTGCTCAAAGATATGCAGGTAGACATATACCTGCACACCAAAAGAGACATGGTTACATACCTTTTGGGCCAACAAAAAGAATTTGTTCTCATTTTTCTTTCAGGCTGCAAGGGTGTGTAGGCATTGCTGTTCAAAAGTCGTAAGAAGTACGTACATAGGTACAGTTGATTGCATGGGGAGTCGCAAATCATATCAAATTTATTTTTAAATGGTCATTTTAGGACAGCATTTTACTTCTTGCCTAGAAGTTCTAGGGTAAAAGAATTCACCAGATTTAAGATTCAGGGATTCCTGAGAATCGGAATCGAGCCCAATTCCAATCGGATTGTTGGGAATCGATGCATCGGAATCGAGATAGCCCCTGAATCGAGAATCGAAATATTCTGGAATCAGAAGAGTTTTATGCAGTCGACATCACACACCCCTAATAATTGGCATATCTGTTAAAGTCGAAAATTTGGAAAAAAAGTTTGAATTATTGTTAAGCATTAAGGACATACCTACTGAGGGTTTTACCAAGTAGTTTTAGTGGAGCCCGTTGGTACCTGGTGTTTGTGCAGTTATTGGAATGGAAAAAAGGCCAAAATCAGAGAAATGGACAAAGACACAAAAGGCCAAGGGCACAAAGGGCACCTTTGTGCAAAGGGCACAAAGGTCAAGGCATAGGACTGGAACAGAAAAAAGATAAAAGAACCTCACATTTTGAACAACAAAGCCAAGAATTTTGCATCGAACGAATGTTTGAACACAACATTTAGGTAGGTACCTACTACTTTTTCCCTACTCATTCGAAAAAAGCACAATGGCTTTTCTCAGATAAGCAATAAGGCCTAATTGGGCAGGACCCTAAGAAAGTCATGAAATGCAAGCCAAGATCCAGCAACTGTGGAGAAATAAAAAAAACGCCTAAGAAAATTATATTGTACACTAGTAGACCCCCAGCACTGTACTGTAGTGGGTTTTTTGTAAAGGGCCACTTTCAGTAGGTATGCCTTTACAGTATGTATAATTCCGAAAAATGTGATTTCATCAAAAATGCATTTCCACCTATGGAACTGTTGGGTGTTTGCGGTGTTTACTTCCGGTCTTTACTTACAAACACCCAACAGTTCCATTCATGGTGCCTTCTGCAGCCCTGAAAACCATTCATTTCCACCTATTTCATACTGTAGTAGGTATGTACTGTAGTACATACTACAGTACAAAAACCAGCCAGTAGAAATGAGGTATTGGTTAGTAGTGAAGGCTTGGATGAAGGGCATGAGGGATTTGTGGCTTTGTGGAAAAGACTGCTACCGGATGGGAGTAATGATGGAAAAGATGGCAAGGAAAGTGGGTGGCGAGACCAGTATTGGTGGGATGATGAGCTCAGGGAAGAGGTAAAGGAGAGGAGAAGGATTTGTCGGGAAATTCGTCGGACTTTGTGGGTAGGAAAAGTGCCAGATACGGAGCAGCAAATAATTATGCTTGATAAACAGAAGTTAAAGGCTAAGGAGTTAAAGAGGCAGAAGTTGAGAGAACAGGTGGAGAAGCGTGAGTCAGAATTGAGGCAGGAGAGGCACTCAGGGTGAAAAACAGTGTGGCAGAGCATTCAGAGATGGCAGTCACTTGTTGATGGCAGTGTCAAAGATCGGGGGAATGTTTTAACTGGGGAAGATCGTAACGAAGAAATGGTTTCAGCATTGCGAGATTATATTGATGGTATCTGGGGGCCTACAATTCCTACAATTCAGGAACGGGAAGAGAATGGATGTGTGAATGCGAAATGTGTGTCTGCGGCAGTTAATGGACTTGATCGGAAGTATTGCTTGCTGATTTACACCGTCGGAACTTGAGGTGGCTTTGCTTTGAGGAAGCTGAAGAATGGTAAATCAGCTGGGTGGGATGGTGTATTGTCTGAAGGGCTGAAGAGTTTGGGTGAAAAGGGGAGATAGCGGCTGAGGAAGGAGTTTAATAAGATGCTCACAAGATGTACCGTACAAGGGCGGAGGCAAAGAGAAGGGGGCTGTTTCTAGTTATCGGCCAGTTGCTGTCACCAGTCAAGAGTGTAAGTTGTTTGCTGGGATTCTGACAGCAAGGCTTGTGGCGTGGTTGGAAACCAGTGAGTGCCTGGGTGAGATGCAGCAGGGGTTTCGGAAGGGTAGACAGTTTGAGTGAGGTGGCGAGATGTGTGGTCAAGATTGCGAAAGATGGAAGTCTGTGAAGGTTTCGTGAAACTTTTGCACGAATTGTATGCTGGAAGTGTCGTATGATTTTTACTGGGAGGGTGTGAATGTGGTGGGTGTCGAATGCAAATCTGGGTTGCACCACGGTTGTCCTCTCTCACCCTTACTTTTTATATTGGTTTTGGGAGAGTTGGAGGAACGTGTGCACAGCTTGCGAGGGCGTTATGGTTTCAGGATTGTGGATTGGGCTGGTGGTATGGGTGGTTTAGAATTGCCAATTTCAGGGTTGTTTCTTGCAGATGACATAGTCTGGTTTGGGGAGACTGCTGAGGATTTAGTTGGTTTAATGTCTGAGACGGTGCTGTTTGGCAAGGAGAAGGGATGGCTTTTCAGCGAGGAGAAGACTAAAATGATGACGTTTGCTGGGAATGCATGTGTGAAGGTTGGTGACTGGGAGATTGAGAGAGTGCATACAAGTATCTGGGTGTCAACTTTTCAGACAAGGCTGATTTCTTGGAGAGCCATGTAAAGATCCTGAAATGCAAAGCCAGAAGGCTGGGCCGAGGGATGACCAAGGCAATTGGAAGATGGGCTTTGTGTAGGGCAGAGATGATGAGATGGATGTGGAAGGGGGCTGTGGTGCCAGTGCTCACTTACGGTCAGGAGGTGCTGTGCTTCGGGAGGGATGCTGAGGCATTGCTGGATTTTGTGCAGAGAGATGTGGGATTAAGGGCGCTTGGAGGGTCCAGCAGCAGTGGCACAAGCTGGCTTGGATGGTGAATGGGCATGCGCTAGCTTTGGAGTGAGGGAAGCAAGAGCTAAGATCGGGTATTTGTATAGGCTGCTGTATATGGACCAGGTTCGTGTTGGTGTTGCGAAAAAGGTTTTTCTGTGTGTCCAGCGCATGAGCAGTGGGACTGCCTGGCAGAAAAGGATTTGTCGAATTGAGCGATGGAAGGGTTGTTTCAGTTGGGGCAGAAATATGGATATAGAATCGGAGGCTTGTTGTGTGCGGAGAGAAAGGCGTGAAATTGAGAAAGAGCAGTGGAGGCGTTGGAGGGTGCAGATGTCCTTGAAAAGTTCCTTGAGGACGAGTGTAGGCTTTATGGAGCAGAGTCGGAAGACTTGACACATGTTTTGCTCTGGTGCAGGGAATTGGCGGTTGAGAGGAGATCGGTTGGTTGGGAAGAGATGACAGGTGACGGATGTGTGTGGTCAAAATGAGGATGTTGTGGTTCGTGGTCGGTTGGGAATTTGGAGAGAGGATGAGAAGAGTTTGTGGGTGGAGCAGGTGAAGCGTTACCTGCTAAAATGGAAAAGCAGAGTGTCTGTGTGAGTGATTCGATCTGGACATTTTGTCCAATGCTGTGTTTGTGAGTGTGTCTGAGTTTTGAAGTTTTATTTCTCGATTAACTGGTAGGTACTGTAGTTATTGGCGAAAAGCAGCCAAAAACCATACTTTTAGTCTTAGTCTTTAAATAGCGCTTTTTTCAAACAAACGCGTCCAGTTTTGATTGGTTCCAAAAAAGATGCAAGGTGTTTCGCTTCGGTTTTTACTGCTGTTCTAAAAAAGGCACCTCAAGTTCGTTGATGAATTCCCATTCAAGAATCGAATGTGCCATTTTCTGCTGTTCCTTGCAGCGAGAAGTGTTGGTTGACAGATCGCGGGTTTTTATAGTGTTGCCAGTGGGGACCACCGGTGGATAGACGGATCAGTTGTGACACGGCTCAGAATGTGGAATTGATAGACTGAGCAGTCCAACAAGGATGCAATCTGACAAATGCACAGTCTATCAAATGCGCAGTCTAACAAAATCACAGTCCAACAAAAGCGCAGTAAACAACTGTCACCGTCTTCAATCAAGCTGTTTATCCCATAGATGTTCCGAAATTTTTCACAAGATCATTAAAATTGCGGCAAATACGCAAAGGCTCTTAAGCCATTTTTTTGCTGAACAACACGGAAAAAGGAAAAAACCAGTGAATGGCACAGAGTCTTCTTCATTACAGTTACATACTTGGTTAGGTCAGGTCAGGTTAGGTTTGGTTTTGTAGGTTAGGTAGATGTCGGAAAACGATTTTGAAATCCACCCACCTTTTACAGCAGGGAAAAAGACAACACAAGAAAATGCAAGACCAGGGCTGCAAAAAGTCGGGAGCACGGGAGCATTGCTCCCGGGACCGAAATGGGCCGACCGGGATCGAAATTGGGCTGAAGAGCAAAAAAAGCTCTCCAACTTTTTTCGACCGGGACCGAAAAACAGGCCGACGAGCAAAAAAAAAAAGAAAGCTCATCGGCCAAAAATTTGACCAGGCTCCAAAATCCGTGCTCCAGGGCTCCAAACGACTTTTTGCAGCCCTGTGCAAGACACTCATCTTTCAGATGAGGCAACAAAAATTGATTCCAGATGCAAATGGGTAAGGGCCACCCCAGCCCCCCACTGCGGGTGGGCATGCGGCCGGGTAAAACCTGTGCACTAGTCTAAGTCAGAGCGAGCACTTTGCCGTAACTCAAACAAATCGAACTCATGTCAGCAGTGTTTTTGAAAAAACACCTAACGTGAATGTTGACCACATCATCTGGAATAACTTCTTATCGTGACGGATCAAAAAAAATTATAATATGAATCGATCGTTTTCATTAGGTAACTAGTCCACAAAACATGTTTTCGAGGTAAACATCAAAAACTGTTTTCAACAATTTCGTCGGCTTTTATGCTTTTGGGCAGGAGTGTGTGGCCATTTGTTGTGGCTTTTTGTCAAATATGAAGCCAGTGTGTCCCTTGGGTGAAGTACAGGAAAGGATAAAAGGTCGTGGACTAGTTACCTTTTGAAACCGAATTGACACAAGTTACAATTCCGAGGAAAACAACTCTGGAGGTGTGAGAATAACCCTGAAAATGACATCCAAAAGCTGATGAAAAAACAGTTGTACTTTTCCACTTATGCAAACTATCACCATTCACCGCCAAATACATTTTCAAAAAACTGGTAATCTCTGAAAACAAACAGCGAATCCCGTTTTAGCCTGCGAAGAAAAAATTAAAGCACAACCGCATGTCTATCGTGGTAGACATGAAGTTTATCGCTTTGTATTTCTCTGAGTGTGAAACAATAAGATGTGGGGCCTTGCCTTTTGCTTCAAAACAAGAATATGTTATTTTGTATACTTATTATTTTACCATGACACTGAACATATTCAGACCTCGATGAAGACATGGCTGAGAGGAAACAAGCAATAATAATACCCAGATGTGTTACCAATGGCGAGAATCTTTGCTCCGGACTATGACTGCAGGTGTTCTACAGAATCTGTCATCGAAGGATTGTCAGAAAATAGAAGACTGTAGTCTGGGAAAAGCAAACAGAGTGAGAAGGACAAGCTAAAGGTCTATTTGCTGAAGTTAAAGGTCAAAACAGGTCAAAGTGGTGGCAAAGGGCATATCTGACAGGCCTGTGCAACTTTTTCGGGTTTTTTGCTTTTTCCCCCATGCAGATATGCCCTCGGCCAAAACTTCAAATGCGTTTTTCTCGAAATCACAAAAGTGTTGGTTATGCCCTTATCCGGTCCACCCCTTCAATTCGGCTGTAGTGTGCTGGAGCTCCATCTTGCATGAACCAAATCTGGTCTTCGTCCTGAAGGGCTCGTATCGCCGGGATGCAGTTGTCGCGAAGCATGGTCAAGTAGCTCTGGCCATCGACATTCCCTGCGAAGTAAAAAGGCCCCAAGATTCTGTTTCTGAAGATGCCAGCCCAAACCAGGACCCGTTGGTCATGCTGGAAATGCACTTCCTGCATCCAATGTGGGTTCTCGGGGGAGTTAACGGCAGTTGTGCCTGTTGACCGTGCCGATGATATGGAATGCTGCTTCGTCTCCAAACACAATTCGCTGGGGTCCAGTAAGCCAGCCTCCAGGGATTCAATTGCCCAAGATGAAAAATCGAGACGGACGACATGGTCTTCAGGGTCCAAACCATGGATGATTTGGCACTTGTAAGGAAAGTACTTGTTCTTTTTGAGTACTCGTCCGACTGATCTTTGGCTAGTGCCGGCCTCCGCAGCCAATTTACTTTGCGATTTGATTGGGCTGCGTTGAAGCGTGACCAAATTATCTGTAGAGGAATCCGGATCAGTCGCTGGTAATGGCCTGCCACTTCTCGGGGCATCTGCAACGCTTCCGGTTTCCCTGAACTTCGTGATCAACCTTGCGACAGTTGTATGAGATGGCCGTGGCAGTTCTGGATGGCGTAGATGGAAAACGTCACATGCCTCCCTGTGGGTGACGTGATTTTCGCCCACTATTAAAACAAGTTCAATTCGCTGATTAAGCATTAACACCATGTTTAAGAGCACCGTAAACTTTCGTTTAGCCCTAGAAAAACAATGAAAGACAAAACAAAAACGTTATCCTGTATAAGTCCATCTGGTGCGTGACTTTTGCCTCACCCTGTAGAATCGGAGGCTTGTTGTGTGCGGAGAGAAAGGTGTGAAATTGAGAAAGAGCAGTGGAGGCGTTGGAGGGTGCAGATGTCCTTGAAAAGTTCCTTGAGGACGAGTGTAGGCTTTATGGAGCAGAGTCGGAAGACTTGACACATGTTTTGCTCTGGTGCAGGGAATTGGCGGTTGAGAGGAGATCGGTTGGTTGGGAAGAGATGACAGGTGACGGATGTGTGTGGTCAAAATGAGGATGTTGTGGTTCGTGGTCGGTTGGGAATTTGGAGAGAGGATGAGAAGAGGTTTGTGGGGGAGCAGGTGAAGCGTTACCTGCTAAAATGGAAAAGCAGAGTGTCTGTGTGAGTGATTCGATCTGGACATTTTGTCCAATGCTGTGTTTGTGAGTGTGTCTGAGTTTTGAAGTTTTATTTCTCGATTAACTGGTAGGTACTGTAGTTATTGGCGAAAAGCAGCCAAAAACCATACTTTTAGTCTTAGTCTTTAAACAGCGCTTTTTTCAAACAAACGCGTCCAGTTTTGGTTGGTTCCAAAAAAGATGCAAGGTGTTTCGCTTCGGTTTTTACTGCTGTTCTAAAAAAGGCACCTCAAGTTCGTTGATGATTTCCCATTCAAGAATCGAATGTGCCATTTTCTGCTGTTCCTTGCAGCGAGAAGTGTTGGTTGACAGATCGCGGGTTTTTGTAGTGTTGCCAGTGGGGACCACCGGTGGATAGACGGATCAGTTGTGACACGGCTCAGAATGTGGAATTGATAGACTGAGCAGTCCAACAAGGATGCAATCTGACAAATGCACAGTCTACCAAATGCGCAGTCTAACAAAATCACAGTCCAACAAAAGCGCAGTAAACAACTGTCACCGTCTTCAATCAAGCTGTTTATCCCATAGATGTTCCGAAATTTGTCATAAATCACAAGATCATTTAATTGCAGCAAATACGCAAAGGCTCTTAGGCCATTTTAATGCTGAACAACACGGAAAAAGGAGAAAACCAGTGAATGGCACAGAGTCTTCTTCATTACAGTTACATACTTGGTTAGGTCAGGTCAGGTTAGGTTTGGTTTTGTAGGTTAGGTAGATGTCGGAAAACGATTTTGAAATCCACCCACCTTTTACAGCAGGGAAAAAGACAACACAAGAAAATGCAAGACCAGGGCTGCAAAAAGTCGGGAGCACGGGAGCATTGCTCCCGGGACCGAAATGGGCCGACCGGGATCGAAATTGGGCTGAAGAGCAAAAAAAGCTCTCCAACTGTTTTCGACCGGGACCGAAAAACAGGCCGACGAGCAAAAAGAAAAAAAAGAAAGCTCATCGGCCAAAAATTTGACCAGGCTCCAAAATCCGTGCTCCAGGGCTCCAAAC
This sequence comes from Sinentomon sp. SZTP_YWyxl, assembly GCA_030068105.1. NCBI lineage: Eukaryota > Metazoa > Arthropoda > Protura > Sinentomata > Sinentomidae > Sinentomon > Sinentomon sp. SZTP_YWyxl. Next base: position 7,410 of record JASGXE010014302.1, on the reverse strand, counting down.
GACTTTTTGCAGCCCTGTGCAAGACACTCATCTTTCAGATGAGGCAACAAAAATTGATTCCAGATGCAAATGGGTAAGGGCCACCCCAGCCCCCCACTGCGGGTGGGCATGCGGCCGGGTAAAACCTGTGCACTAGTCTAAGTCAGAGCGAGCACTTTGCCGTAACTCAAACAAATCGAACTCATGTCAGCAGTGTTTTTGAAAAAACACCTAACGTGAATGTTGACCACATCATCTGGAATAACTTCTTATCGTGACGGATAAAAAAAAATTATAATATGAATCGATCGTTTTCATTAGGTAACTAGTCCACAAAACATGTTTTCGAGGTAAACATCAAAAACTGTTTTCAACAATTTCGTCGGCTTTTATGCTTTTGGGCAGGAGTATGTGGCCATTTGTTGTGGCTTTTTGTCAAATATGAAGCCAGTGTGTCCCTTGGGTGAAGTACAGGAAAGGATAAAAGGTCGTGGACTAGTTACCTTTTGAAACCGAATTGACACAAGTTACAATTCCGAGGAAAACAACTCTGGAGGTGTGAGAATAACCCTGAAAATGACATCCAAAAGCTGATGAAAAAACAGTTGAACTTCAATACTTTTCCACTTATGCAAACTATCACCATTCACCGCCAAATACATTTTCAAAAAACTGGTAATCTCTGAAAACAAACAGCGAATCCCGTTTTAGCCTGCGAAGAAAAAAATTAAAGCACAACCGCATGTCTATCGTGGTAGACATGAAGTTTATCGCTTTGTATTTCTCTGAGTGTGAAACAATAAGATGTGGGGCCTTGCCTTTTGCTTCAAAACAAGAAATGAACGTCCGACAGACAGTAAAAAGGCCATCCTTTAATTTGTAGGAATTCGGAATCAAAAGGTAACTTGTCCCAGAGACGTTACCTGTTTGCATGGGACAGTTACCTTTTGATTCCGAACGAACCTTTCCCCCAAAATTTCGCGGCTTACGGCAAGGTATTGACAACCTTTTGACACTGAATGGTCAGCCTCGAATTGGGGAACATGTTGACACCTCAAACTCAAAACCGCCAAAAATTGGACTAGTTACCTTTTGAAACCGAGCGATTCATATAGGCCTAACCGACACTGCGCATTTTGTATACGCTATTTTCCCACGCCATAAATTTCTATTCCACAACCCAATATATACCTAGGTTATTCTTGATTCTTGTTATACCTGGGAGAGAGTGGGTAGGTATATTAAATACAGTCTTGACAAGCAGACAGTATATCTACTGCTCAGTCTAACGAAATTTCAAATTTCTGTACAGTCTCTCAAACGAACACACAACAAATACGCCACTGCTGAGATTCAAAACAACTCAAATCACATTCCCCAAACCTCTGCTTTTGTTTATCAGTTTGCCAGTCCAACAAAAGAAAAGTAGGTATAACAAAAGATCTAGGTACCTATCTAACAAAGAACAATCTAACAAATGCCCTCTCTAGCAAATGCTCCATCTAACAAATGAATCAGTGAGAATCAAAAGGTCACATGTCCACAAAACACAATTTTAAGAAAAATGCAAAAAACTGTCTTACCTCAGATTGCCTGATTTGCTCGAAATTTCGTTTTGGGGCATTCTTTGGTTCGTCTACAGCAGTTCACATGCAGATTTTGATGGTCATTGTGTTGATGGGGTCCATGTTATGGCCCGACTAAACCTCTGGACTTATGACCTTTTGATTCCAAACTCCTGAACGAGGCAAAGAATCGCACTTTCTAGGATATAAATGTTTTCCAGATCATGATCACATCAATAAAATTGCCCCTTCAAGTCAAAGGAGACAATTTCCGATGAAGAGGACCAGAACTCAACTAACAGGGCGTCCCAAGAGGAAGGTTTTAAAAATGTATGTGCTGGATACGGTTGGCACAATCAATGCCTCCGATTTTGTCTGGAAAAGACAAATGCAAAAAAGCAAGGAAAGATCTGTGTTTGCCAAAAAGACAGTTCATGTTATCAGAATGCAGATTGGTGGAAACCACTTCCGAGATGAACAAAATCTGCCAATTGAGTTCGGATATGCAAGTGTTCCAATATTTGTTATACACACAGTTATTTTGCTGATTGACCGACAAAAATGCATCCCTGTGGCCGGGCGTCAACCCCATTCACAGTTTCAAAGTTTTTCTTTCACCCGCACTCCAAATCTAACGAATATTATGCTCCTTTGCTCTTTCCCTCATGAAGGTGTTGCGAGTGAAAACGTATATTTTATATTGATTGCATTTCAAACAGAGAGGTTTATTTCGTGCATCCTGTACTTGTTTCTTGGAGGGCGAAGTCCGGCTTTGATGCCATGCTTTTGTTTTCTTACGATTGGAATTAACGACAGGCAAGGACGGGCCAAATAGAGACGGCCAGGCATATCTGATAAAACAATAGCCGTTTGACTTTCAATGCTTTATGATCAGGTCATATGTCCATGGACTTATGACCTTTTGATTCCAAAGCAGAATTTTGCACTGAATATTTCAGTCATTTTAGCAGTTTGAGAATGTCGGACATCTGACGCTTTGATTGCAAACTGTGCACGCATGCATGGCGATCATGTTTTCGCTCTTAACTCAAAATGGCCAAAATGTGGACATATGACCTTTTGTTTCTCACCGATTCAAATGCATTTTCTATCAACATCAATTTATCCACTGCACAGTCTATTCACAATGAAGTCTGCCAATAGACAGTCGAACAAACAGATGATCTAAAAAATGAACAGTCTAACAAAAAAACGTCTATTCAGAACCCCCGACCCTTGCCAGCGAGATAGAAGATGGTAGAATTTTTGATGAAGTGCCAAAAGGTGGAAAGCACCTCCTCTCCACACCCGGCTTCGGCTCTCCGTGAATCATTTGCAGTGGTTACATCTTCCCTCCCGCGTGAAGGGCAAAAGAAAATGGAAACGACTCAGTGCTCACACATGCAATCGTGAAATCAACAATATGAGAAGAAAAAGGTTTGTTCCTTTTGGCTCCATGGAATCGTGTGGTGTGTTGTCGCGAATGGGGTCGAGTTTTTCTGTGACCTGTTGTTTGGAGTGTTCGGTGGTTCGTTGTCAGCATGCGCTTTGAGTTGCACTGAAATGGTTTTCTCATGTTGAGTGGGACCAGTTGCTCAAGTCCAGTTTTGATCTCCCTCTCAATTGTCCCTATCTTTCAGCAGCGTCTCACTAATCTTGCAAATGAACTCTTTTGAAACCTTTTGTTCATTCTATTTTTGACATTCTGTCAAGTTGTAAATGTTGTATTCGTTATCTGTATTCATTTTGATAAGGGGTTCGCTCTGAAAATAAAGAAATTCAAAATGTTCCGCCATAAACTGTCAAAACAGGTGAAAAAAAAGTCTCGAGAATCAGTTTCCACAGGTTTCCTCTGCCAAGAGCAGAACTGGCCAAAAATGGTTTGTTGTGTTTCTAGGGGGTCTCGAAAGTTAAATGTTTATTTTGCCATATTTTCAATTTACAATTGCTTTACTACAAAACATATGTCCACAACAGCATATTTCACAAACCGTAAATATATGAATAAGAAAATGCAGCAATCAAACTCACGGTTTGAAGCCGAAACCAATGCAAACACTCCTTGACCATCATTGAGTTGATGCAGATCACACATGGAAGCAATTAACGGTCATTGGTAATTGTTCCAAGAAATGATCAAAGAACTCACAAAAATTCATATGCAGCATCACCGTATGAAGGAAAATTGCACAGGCACATTTCAATAAAGTTATGGCTCTACATAAAAATGGGGAGATGTTGCAGGGCAGCAACACAACCATAAGTTTGAAAAGAGAGAAAAAAACAAAATTAATGTCATAAGAAGCAAACAGATATCCCAAGAAGCAGCAAAAAGGAGTAGACATGCATATAAGTGAGGTTCTTTTGACTTCTCGTCTACATATGCCCTAGTCAGAATACCTAATCCTAGGGATAGCTGGGATATGTTGTGGTGATAGCATACTCAATGAGAGAGAAAATGGGCAACCTAATAAACCTAATATAAAAGCACAATGGCTTTCTTCAGATAAACATTGTGGAAAATAAATGAGACAGGGGTAGGGACACTTAATTACCTTGCATCCCTGATTTGTGTCGGGCATCGTCCCACACAAACCAGAGAGAGGGAGGGGGAGGTGAAGGCGAATGAAAGTCCAAAGTTAATACAGAAACCTAACAAAATGTCTCAAAGAAGGCTTGTTCAATGAGCATGTATTTCTTTAAAGAGTGTTTGAAGAGGGTGGAGGCCATTGGTAGTCGTAGCTCAGGAGGGAGCCTATTCCACAACTTTATCCCAATCGTTTGAAAAGAAAATTTATGAAAATGTTGTGTTGGAGGTGGAAATATCAACGTGAACCTGGCTTTTGATCTCTGAGCAGCAATTTCGCGACACGAGAAAAGTAACCAGCCAGGTGGGGGTTGCAACCGATGCATCCAACGAATCATTTGTAATAGGACTTAAAAAGAAACAATCTGTAAAAAATTCATAACGTGCAAATCTTTAAAAGCTTGCCATGTTGGAGCATTATATCCCAAATTAGCAACAACTCTGATAGCTCTTTTTTGACAAACTACAACTGGGTGTACAATGGATGAAGGGGCCAGAACCCAAATAGGGCCTACATGCACAGTATCGTAAGGTGAGTTCCGAAGTAAGCAAAGTATAGGAGCAAGGCTGACGTGAGCATCTAAAACTACACGAGTGGTTTTTAGTAGGAAAAGACCAAATGACAGCTTAGACAACAGGTGACTGACATGAGTCTTTTTTTCAGGAGTCATCAATTTTAATGCCCAAAAGTTTGGTGCAATGAGTCGTGGAGATCGAGTAAGTGGATGAAAATTTTTTGGAACATCAGGCCACTGTACTAAAAAAAGAAACCCCACTGTACTAAAGAAACCCCTGGTCTAAAAACAAGATAGTTACTTTTGGTCATGTTCATGTTTAAGTAATTTTGTGTGCGCCAAAGCTGCAAGTGAGTAAGGACATCTGTAACCTGATTAAAAATAGCTGGATCACGACCAGAGAACAAAAAATGTTAAATCATCCGCATAAGCAATAGTTTTAACAAAACATGGTAAGGAAGAAAACAGATCATTCAAACAGGGTAAGGAAGAAAACAGATCATTCAAATATGTTACAAATAATAAGGGGCCAAAAATGCTACCCTGGGGCACTCCCATCCTGGCACCGTGAAAGGAAGAGAGAGGTGCTAATTCTGACTCTGCATCTCTATCCTGTGGGTATGAGTGCAAGAGCTTATGAGCAACCCCCCTGATTCCATAGTTAAATAACTTATGGAGCAACAATTTGTGATTGACATTATCAAAAGCCTTGGTTAAGTCGATTAGGCAGGCTACAACTACAACAACTTCACCCCTATAGCGAGCCGTTTCAACAAATTCCTGAAAATCGGTTAATGCATGCAAAGTGGACTTCCCTGGCACAAAACCAAACTGCAAAGAACTCAAAATAGAGTATTTCTGTAAAAACTGATAAAGTCTTACGTGGATCACCTTTTCAAAAACGTTGCTCATTGCAGACAAAATAGAAATGGGCCTATAGTTTGTAGTAGTCAAAACAGAGCCACACTTATGGATGGGAACAATGACAGCAGACTTTAAACGTGATGGAAAATGTCCGAGAGCTGGCATTAAATTGGCCAAATAACAAATTGGTGAGCAAAACAAATCAAAATTTGACTTCGATAGTTCACTTGTCCAAACCAGGCCCAACATTATGCAATCCAAGAACAATTGAACGCAATTCAGCAACAGTAAGAATGATAGTCTTGATCTATGATTCTCTACAATGCCAATGTGATGGGGATGCATTCCTGCCGTGATCTCATCCTGCTGCTGCATGGGGTAAGTTGCCTCTTGCTTCATAATTTGTTTCTTCGGGCTTTGCTGCTACTGCTCTCTCTCCACAACATACTTGTACCTGCAAATTTTATGGTGAAATGTTTCTGCGAATGAATAATTATCAAAAATATGGAATTTCTGTGCATTTAAATTTGTGATTGGATTGGACATTAAAATACAAACAACTAATAAAAAAATAATGGGGCAAAAAAAAATCTTGTTGCATAAAATTTAAGACCCCAAAGTACAAAAAAAAAAAAAAAAAGTAACAGGTGACAAAAATATAGTATTATTTTGAAAACAAAGAGACTGGTCAACTGTTGCCGGGGTAGCAGCAGGAATAGGCACAGGTGTTTCATCCAATAGTGCCCCAGCAAATATATCAGCCACCTCCCTGGAACCAGAAACAATACCAATCCCCTGCTGGGGACATGAGGGCAATGGTTTTTGATTGGTGGGGCCTCATATTTGTCACCTCAAAAAGAACGTTCCAGATTTTACCCCTGGAGCTGGCAGCATGCAGTTTGGATGCAAAATGGGTTTTCTCAGCAAAAAGTATTTCAAGATCAAGTTCTTTAGTAGGTAAGGTCTTTTACCCGATTTATCAAATTTAAATTGAAAGGGTTGCGATTGAGTTTAGAACGCAAATTATCTCTTCGTATAAACTTGAAGCCAACGATTGGTTTAGCCAAGGGACAGACAATAACCCATCACACTTCTTTCCCCGAGGGCACAGACTGCCAGCTCGAGAAGATGCCGATAAAAGGGAAGATATTTGTGCATTGAAGATCTCATATGCAGTCTCACAGCAGCCTGTCTCATATAGGAGATGCCAGTCCAAATTTGCAGCTAAAGAACGGAATCTTTTTTTATCAAATGTAACAAATGTGTTATTTCCTGAGGATAAAGTATCTAAAACATCACAGATACTCAAAAACACCGGATAATGGTCAGAAATTGAAGAATTTATAACACCAGCTACATCCCTTTGTTGTGCATTTGTAAATATTAAGTCAAGTGTTGTCTGTGATAGTGATAGACCAAAAATCTGTGTTGGAAACTTCATAGTTTGATAAAACCGGTTTAAATGCATGGTATTACAGAAGTTATGGAAAGCAGAACTACCTCTACTTGCGTCCAAATTGAAATCCCCCATAAATATGGCATGTGCTAATGGCGGAATCCTTCCGGATGCATGAAACGCAACCATTGGGCTCTGACGAAATTATCCAGACTGTGCAGTGCCCATTTCCTTCCGGGTGACTCAATCTTTCTACAATCCGAAGGACTTAAAGCCGGGTGCAGTGCCCTCTGCTTTCACCCTTCCAGTTCATTTGCAAAGGAATGCTGGAGATTTTACCTTCACCTACCTACTTCATTTTTACCTAGGTACCCACTTAGTTGCTCGTTCATTTGCAATGTTGGCTTGCATTTGCAACCATGTCATATGCTGAGCTTGAGTTTGGTTACCAGGATCTTTTAATGAACCAACCTGCGATATTCTACAACTGTTTTGACAATGATC
>JASGXE010014301.1:0-11842 GCA_030068105.1 Sinentomon sp. SZTP_YWyxl | reverse complement strand
AAACACTGACCCATACTTTTGTGAGAATTCCAAATAATTTAGGGTCTCGTCATCAATGACAAAGAATTTTAATTCTATTCCCCATGATTTCCATCCAAAAAGCACTGTTGCAGCTCATAAAATAAACAAAAAAGGCATTTTTGCATTAAGGGGACACCATTAAGTTTGTAAATGACAGGCAGTTGAATATCCGGAGTCCAGTGTCCTTTGACTCCAGCCAACTGATGTCAGCCACGGCCCAAGGATTCAGTGGTCACCAATTATTGTCAGTGCGGCCAAGTATTCGCAATAGGTCTGGCACCCAGATGTCCATCGGGTCCAAAGTTCCGACTCTGAATTTAGCAGTCGCAAGGTGATCGACGAAGTGGCGATTTGGTCATCGACGAAGTGGCAAAAGGAACACTGCACGATAATTAAAACTGCCACCTTTATTTTTAAACTGGTTTCATCCCCATTTTTGCTCTCTCTCATTCAACTTAAATCTCTTCCCTGCAGGCTGAAGAAGTCCTCCTGGCCATTGGGATCTGTGCAGCTGTGACCCTGGCTCTGACCCTGTTTGCTTTTCAGAGCAAATGGGACTTCACAGCGATGGGCGGAATCTTGCTTGCTTGTGTGGTACGTTTGCATTGCATTATCCACCTTGTTCTATCGTGCTCTCAAACTTTGTTTCCAATGGAGCAGTAGGGCTTGTCAAACGTCTATCTCTCGCTGTTTTTGTCTTTTGTAGATTTATGGCCCAACATGTTGACAAATCTCTTCATACGAACCAACGTGATTCCATCCAGTGACCTTGAGTCGTTGAGAAGTCTGAACTTATGAAAATTTGTCTCAGCTGATGCGCTGATCTCATGGTTGAGTAGAGTGAAATTTTAATTTTTCACAACTCATTAATTTTCACAAATCATTAATTTGGAAGGAAACAGAATGGTTCCTTTTCAAGACATCCTGTGTGTCGTTTGCCAAAACTCTTCGGCAGCATCCTGAGAAAATTCAAAGATAAAAATGTGGAATGGTTTTTTCTCCATCGATGGCTTCTGGGAGTGCTAAAAAACAGGACAAAGTATTTAATGAAAATGACACAAAAAGTGCTTTTGGCTACAGTTCTGTTTGTCCTTGGGCTCACTAGGAATAGCGAAGACGAAAGTGTATTGTTTTGTAGGAGGCTGTACTCGTAAAACTGTTTCTGCCAAAGCTTGTGTCGAACCTGAAGGTTGACAATGAGTATCGAATCCAAACTGTTGCAGAAAAAGAACTTCATTCAGGATCAGCAGAAACCCTAGAAAATGAATGACCTCGCAGCACTGCCACATGATAACCGAGTGCATGCTTTACGAACGGCATTCTCTAAAAATGTCCTGGAGACTTTTTGAAGAGACATATTTGGGACTTTTTGTGGAGGATTGCTAGATATTTTTGTCTCATCTTTCGTGAACCTTTTTCTCTAGTTCTGGTTGAGGTTTGCAACTTTTTGTAGAGATTTGACATTTTTTCGGGGTTCCGTTTGAGATGTTTTGTTTCGACTTCTTGTGGAGACTGCTGGATTTTTTGTCCTGTTTGAAATTTTTCTGGAGACTTGCCTGGGACTTCATGTCATCTTGCTTGGGATGATTCTTGAATGTAACATATGTGAAATTTTGGTGAGGTTTTTTCAAGACCTGAGAACCATTGCATTGTCCTGCTTGAGACTTTTTTTATGCAGAAGCCTCATGCAGAGCTCTTTTTTGAGATGTTTTTTCTCAGCTGACATTTAAATTTTTGAAGATTCTGTCATGATTACATGTCCCCTTTCCATTTTGAGAAAAGCTGGAAAATATGTATCCAGAGAGTGAGGAAAGCTCAGAAGACCATTTGCCATTGTCTTTTTCTTCGGAAGAAATCCAGACAACATCATTTCTTAAAGTTGTCTGAATACTAAAACCCTTCAATCCCATGTCTTCAAATCACCCTTATTTTCTTTCAACAGGTGTGTCTGTTCATCTTTGGTATATTTGCCATCATATTCCCCGGCCGTATCATGGCAATCGTCTACGCATCCCTGGGTGCCGTAATTTTCTCCATCTACATAGTCTACGACACCCAGCTGATGATGGGAGGAAAGCACCAGTACTCCATCTCACCCGAGGAGTACGTGATGGCATCGCTGAATTTGTATTTGGACATCATAAACCTATTCATAATGATCCTGACTCTGATCGGAGCTTCCCGAGACTAAAGCGGTTATTTCTTTGTCTTGTGATTCTTGTTTCTTTATTCCAAAGATATGTTTTGTAAGAAAAGAGGACATTTGTATTTACCAGTGACGTATTCTTAAGCAGCTAGTGATTTCCTAATAGTTAGTTACCGAATTAAAATATGATAGGTTTTCCCGAAGTATGTGCACTGCTTATTACTGTGTCACCTCGTAGGGTTTTGATATTCTTTGTAATGTATGATGAAAACAAAGCTTAATTCTTAACCTTTCCAGAAATGTTTGGATTATTATTATTATTATTAGTTTTAATTTGCATGGACTTCTCCTGCGCAAATTACAATGTGGATAGCACAAACAATAGCAACCAGAAGGCATTGTCATAGTGTGACGCAAAGACAACATGAATCAAAACCACATGTAATTTATCCAGACAGGATAAAAACTAGATTAATTCGTCCTCTGCATAATATTTCTCTTAAACGTGTCAGCACTTATATCACGAGCATTGCCAAAGACCACAGGGCTCAAAGCATTCCATTCCCTTACTGTCCTACACACAAAAGAATACTTCCCCACATCTCTGCGGGCAATCTTTGACCGGAGTTTAAAATTGTGATCATGCCTGCCCACGTAGTTAGGGGGAACAGATATTCTTTTAGGTCTGACCATCCGCCAACGTTATTAAGGCAGTGAAACAACCCAACCAGTCTTGAGGTTGCTCTACGTTTGGATAGCGAAGACCATCCTAAGTCAGATAACAAAGATGTGATGCTGCTGGGAAAAGAGTAGCATCCAGTCACAAAGCGAGCTGCTCTTCTTTGGACTCTTTCCAGTTTTTCAACATGAATCAGGTGATATGGATCCCATGCAGCTGATGCGTACTCGAGAAGGGATCGGACCAGTGCAAGGTAGACTTTTTCCTTCACCACTCTACTCGCTCTATGGAAGATCATTCTAACAAAATACAATGCTGAATTTGCTTTGTTTACTATCTTATCAACATGCTTACCCCAATCCAATGTCTTTGAGAAGGTAACTCCTAAGTATACCGTACTATCTGAGAAGGGCAATTCAACATTTGACAAAAAATATTTACCAACAACAGGATTATACTTGTTAGTAAAGGATAACAAAACACATTTATCAACATTAAGCCTCATGCCGGAGGATCTGCACCAATTTTCAACATCACTCAGATCAGCTTGAAGTCGTCTCGTATCAGATAGTTGAGATATCTCATTAACTATGACACAATCGTCAGCGAACAAGAAAGAACTGCATTGAAGCTTCACTGGGAGATGTTCCAGGGCATCCCAGTCATCAGATGACAAATTGTGGGCCATAATTTTGAAATGGGTTTTCCTGATTCTCTCTGTACTTCACGACTCTGCCAAAAATTGCCGTTTGTTTTGAAGAAGTTTTTGGATTTTTATGGATCAATGCCGCGAGAGTGCCGTCAATGAATTCAGTCTGATAGTGCTTCCACACCAGCAGTCATCACCTCACTGCCAGTGAATTTCTTTGATTTCCCAGATTAAAAGAATTATTTCTGACAGAAAGGAATTTTGGGGCCGAATTGAGCAAAAAATGTAGATTTTCACAAAATATTGGCACAAAACTTGGCAAATTGACACAAGATAATTTGTCCATGATTCCAATATATTTTTTCGCGAAGGAAAAAGTGCACCAGCTTCTGGAACAACCTTTTCATGTTCCCTCGCACCCTGCTGTTTTGTCCATTTTTATGTTCCTTGCTAATGCTTTGGTAAATCGGAAGGCATTTCTGTTGTGCATCGACTATGTTTTAATTTTGCCGAAAGCAATCACATAATTTGCCTTTTGATTATATCAACATAAGCTTAGCACGCATTTCTTGTCCAGTTATTTCTTCCTAGTTTTTTTTTTCGTTTTGTTTTGTTTCTTAAAGGCTTTACTGAATCGTTGTGTTTATCATATTGCCAAAAACAAAAGAGAGAAACCCATTTTATTCTTGTATTGATTGATTGCCTTGTTCATTTCCTGTCATCTTGTTGGCTCAGTGCACATTTCATGTTTGCCTTTCTCTCCGAATGTTTGCCAAAAATAAGACAATGCAACCGCCAATGTTTAAAAATATTGGAAATTGTAGTATGCCGTAAGGCAAGGATGCAAAACTTTTTTTTGTGAGGTTTATCTCAACTTTGCAGCGGAGATAAGAATCCGGGGCATTGCGACTTTGAGGGACAACCGACACAAAAACACGTTCCACTCTATTTTTTACTACAATCCACATCAGACGACACAGCCAATTTTGAAAAACGAGATTTTTCCCCTGACTGTTCCTCGAGAGTCGCAATCCTCCCGACCCTTCTCACCGGCCGTAGTGATTTGTTACTCAAACGTGGATATATCTCCATTTTCCTCTTCACAGCAAGTTGAAACTTGTTGACGTTGCAGGACCACCACAGTCCCGTCCTCAGAACAGAATGATCAGAAGCCAAGTTGTGATGGTCGTTTGCCCGAATACTGTTAAGAAGGGGGAGTGAGTTACACAGACACTGGAAGTGGACACTTCTTCCCCCTCTTGAACAGTGCCCATTGGATTAGAATGCGGATCAACTGCTCAACTTTTGATCAGTCTGCTCAGAGGATGGGACAGTGATGGTCTTTGAAACATCAGCGAGATTCAAGTGCTGATGATGGGCAAATGTCAAACCTGTACTCGCTCACTAAGTTTGGCCTCAAGTTGATAAAAAAAACCTACAAGTGTCCGTCCTGCTTCTCACTCCATTTCAGTGACTTTTTTCAATGTTTGAATGTTTTGTTTTAGATGTTCGAAAAAGCGATGCTTGTGAGTGTCCTGATGCCACACTGAAAAAAAACGAAATTCAGAAAAACACTTCCCCATTTGAACAGCAATCTGCATCCATCCATTCATCCAACGAATAAATTGGCCATTGATTCAGTTGAAGCTTAGTGCAGTGCAAGTGACAATGGTGAATGTGAGAGAAGAACACTAATGCCTCTTCGACGGAATGCTGCCGCCTTTTCGTGTGCACAGTGGTGGCGGAATTAATGTCTCCCATACACATGTTTTTCCCATTCAACTGTTAGCCTCCGAAGCTTTTTTCTTTCTTGTGCAGGCAGCGGAAATTAAAGCGCCTGATTTCAACAAATCTTTCTAGAGGTGTCAGATTTTGACCTCGGTCACAAAAGAGGATCTTCGAATTCTCCAGTGTAGAGTTTTTGCCACAATCTGAATGGTCTAAATTTTTGAAGACATTGAACAACACATTGATTTTGAGTACACAGCACATTTTGAGTACATTGATTCCGCTGCCGCTACACACCTGCAGAATATACACATGGCTGACTGCTAAAAAGATTCTCCATCAATTGTTATTGTTCCAATGTACGAACCCATATTTTTCCTGCTTGGAGTGCCACAAATTACCAGACGAGAAAATGGTATTACCTTAGCAGCTTAATCCTATCATTGATGAGACTCGGAGAGAACTTAACAATGAGTTGATTAAACGCACTTTTAATTGACATCTGTGACGCCCCGAAACGCATCGTGTATCAAAGAAAGAAAACACGGAGAAGATGTCAATTAAAAGTGCATTTAATCATCTAATGGTTATTACCTGCTAATGGTATTACCTGCTGGTATTACCTGCTTTTATTCAGACTGATGCATATTTTTCTTTGGGCTTCCTTGCAGATATTCTCTCAACGTTTTGAAGGTTCTTGACTGAGACTTGTCTGGTTTTTTTTTATTTGCAACAATGGTGAAAACCTGAATGACATGCCACTTTAGAACTGTTGAAAGAGATTCCGTGATGAACATAAAACACATTTTTCGGTGTTATACTGACACATTTTGCAACACACCATGCACCCATTTCTATTGTTTGCTCTAAACAGACTGATGACTGAAATGGTACATTCCACCAGTTCTGGAGGCTGTTGCTAATTTGTGATTTCGTTAAGATTTGTGATTTTCTTGTTTTTATAGAATTTGCGTTTTTGTTTAGAATAATTGCCTGCCTATTCTAATGCAAATTGTTTTTCCCGAATGTTCACTTTTCCTGCCCTCGTTCGCATGGATTGTTATTTTTTCCTTTTTGGTGCATGACTGATTTTCAGCAATCTGCATATCTTTCTTATGATTTGCCCTCAGCAAAGCGTCGCGCCTGTTTTTCATTTGGTACAGTGTCAAAATTAATTCCTTTTCCATTTTAAAGAAATGAAAGTTAAAATGCAAAAATTAAAATCACCTCAGAAATAAAGTTTGGAATTTTTTTTACCATTGTAGCAAAATGTGGTACCTTCATTTTCTCACCAGAACAATACTTGAACGAAGAAAACGAGAAAAGCAGTCATTAATTCTCAGTCAAACTTCAAGTCGTTCATTTTTCTCCTTGAATTGTGCTTCATCATCCTGTTCGAAATGACCATGTTGCAATTTTTAAAATTCCAAAAAATCTAATTTTGCTCATTCCATGTCGTTTCTGCGGGAGGAGATGTCAAGGAAGGGTCTAAAAGGGGAAGCTTTAATTTCAATGGAGTCTGTTTTTCACAAAATTGATGCTTGAGCTTGTGCAAATGCTATTTATTCTGCGCAGGTCAAGGTGACAAAAATGGGTTAACTCAATGAAACAATCTGAAAATGAATATTGTGCGGCAATTTTTTTATAATTGATTAAAACATTTACGCAGTTTTATCCCCATTGCAACTCACCCCCAGGTACAACTCAATAGCCACTTCAATGGGTGGATGCATTTTCACAATGGAAAAGGAGCAGCTTTGATCATGGAGATGAAATGTTTACAACACAAATCCATCCACTGAATTGACTTTTTGAGTCGAAGCTAGGTGTGAGTGGCAATGGGATGGAATGATAATTCCAAAAAAAATCTCTTCGAATTTTAATGCGTTTTTCGCAAAACAACAAATACAGCAGCACGACACTGATTTTCCTTTTCCGGCAGAATTGAATTGGGGTCAGAAATCAGCACCACAACCCCATTTCATGAATGAGGTGGCCAAAGGTCGAACTACGACCCTCACCATTTGCTGAGTTTCCTCCCACCCCACCCCATTGGTGCCTTGCCTTCCACGAGAGCCAAATTGTTGCGCCCTTTTGATAGGACATATCTAGATTCAATTCGGTGGATAGCAATTAGCATGTGATGAAAAATTGATTTCTATGCAGAATGTTATTTATTTTCTGTGGTTTTCCATAACTGTCGAAGAATGTAACCATTTGTAGAATTACCTGTTTAGTCTTAAACTGGCCATGGTGAGGACACCAAATTGTTGCATTGCACAAGAAAAGCAAAGGGTGTCCCAGGTTTTCTTTTCGGATTGTCAAAAGTGTGGGCTTTCTTTTCAAAGTATGCCAATTTGCATACTTCATGTTGGTGAAAAAAAGTTTCAATTTTTGTGCCAAGCATTCCTCCACTTGCTTAACGACTTGATTTTAATGATGAATGACAATATTCGGGGCCAGTTAAAAGAAAAAATGTTGAATTTGATGACTCTGTAGCGACAAACATGTCTAGTTTTACGCTATGTTTCCCGCTGATCAGTCGATCGTTTCATTTATCTGTATTTTGCAATTTTCACAATAAAAAATGTGTTGAAAGAAGGGCAACTTGTCAGATTTTCCATTTTACACTCTTAATTAATCTGTCACTGGAAGATTGTTGCTGGATGATTCTTTGATCATTCCGATTGCACCATGCTATCGCCATTTTTCTTTGCTGAAAGTTTCTCTTGTGCCTTTCCGAGGAGTTGCAAACCGCTGCCGTCTCTGCTCACAGCTCTACTTGCTCCAGTTATTTACCTGTGGGCAAAGTGAAGTATTTTTTGCTAATCATGTGGACATGCGCGACATGTTTAGCACTTGATCCGAGGATTTATCAAGAGGTAAATAATTTATTTTCGCACTCTTCGTGACAAAAAACATTGGCCAGCAGCCAGCATATTTCGTGCACGGTGCCCACATCGCAAAAGTTGGGAAATTACGCCTTGGAAGTTCCTTGTGGCTCCATTTGGAGAATACACATTTTTGTCAAGCTCTTCTTTTTGAACAATGACTTGCCTCCACCCCCAAACCCCTTGCTGGGGCTGTTCCCAAAAGATAAAAAAATTCGATTTGGGATGCAAAATTGCGATTCCACCATAAAGATTTGGCAAATAGGTTATTTTCCCGGGAAGTGGGGTGGAACAGGGGAAGCATGGGTTATTTTGCAAGCAAGTAGTGCGTAACAGTGGTAGCATGCCCTCCGGTAACTGCCCCCTGTTTACGTACGTTCGAACAAATCCATAAAGTTTGTTTCCTTCGGCCAATGTTGAGCCGTCAGAAAATACACCAATAAAACATCCCGAATTTTCCATTTCAGAAAGTATTGATGTTGCCCTTCTTTGAAATATCATTTGGTCCATCCATCTGTATCTTTTCTTGGCCGAATATCTTCTCTCCATTCTCCATGCCTGCTGCTGCTTTTCCCGTTTCAATTTCTACTTCGTCCACCCATTCCTCTCTATGCATCTATTGCCTTCGTCAGCTGCTTCAATCCAATTGTTCTATTGACAACCTAAATAGTAGAAGAAAAAAAGCTATGCCATAATGCATTGACGGACCAAAATAAAAGAGCATAGAGCTCTATAGAAGGAAGGGAGGAAACTTGGAGGGGTTGTTATACTCGAGTTCGATGCTTCCTCTCGACAGCAAGTTGCGTCTTATTGACGTTTTGAAGCGAGTGCGGTCTGTTTTGTTTACGAGACTGTGATCATCTCGCTATGTAACCGGTCAAGGGCTGTCGAGAGGAGACAGTCGAACTAGCACGGCAAGAGGGATTTCAAATAAAACCGCAAGTTCGGGTGTGACTGTCCGATTTAAATGCATCTGGCTGTGGGAATTTCTGACTTTGATGCATTGAGCAATGTAATGCCCAATCTTGCAGCAGTGCAAAACACGTGTAAAAAGGAGTTCAATTTGTGAGGCTCCTCGTGCTTTCCACATCCCCAAATGGCTACTATCCTAACATTAGGCAACATTATGTCTGCATAGGTAACGTGCAACTGCTGGCATGACACAGTGGTTGGTCACTATGCATGGGGATCTCGGGTGAAAAGTAGATTCGATTTTGTGATGCGCGACGACAGGTAATTAATTTTACCTCTAAACTCCGTTCCACTTGCACAAAGATACAAAATTAGCATGCTCCAATACATTTTCCATTGCTTTTCAACACGTTTTCAAATACATTTTCCAATACTTTTCTAAATCTCGTCATACACCATTTTATAACCAGAAGAACCCCCACGTCGAAGTCATCGACATAAACCTGGGGGTTTCTGTGTTCACCAAATCTATGTCTCGTTCAACTAACTTTGGCACGAACATGTTGGCGCTGTCTTACGTTAATACCTTTGGCATTGTCAAAACCAGGTGACCAGTCGTAATAGAACGCTGAACCTTTGACTGATGTGGGCTCACTTCCTCCAGCAATCTTAATTGGAAATTTTCACCCTTTACCGTGACTCTGACGTAATTCGGGTTAATATCAACATCGATCAAGCTTGTATCCAAGTACCTGAAAATTGTAGAAGCAACAGGGCCATCTTTACAGCACGGCCTGAGAGTGAATTGGATTTGGGAGCAAAACGACACACTGAAGTGAAGTATTTCCTGATCGTACGAAAACGTGAGTACAATGTTTCCAGGTCTGCTGATATGGGAGCAAAAAGATACGCCAACGGGTGAAAAGAACAGCATGATGGCCCTGCCGAGAGATCTTGACAAGTATCTGTTGAATTGTTTAACTAGACAAAGGTTAAATGACATCCGATAGTCCCTATTGGTCATCACAATTTCGTCCACATTCAAAGATTTCTGGTGATCAGCGTGTATGGGCAAAACACACCTCATCGAAAGTCTTCGAACATGGGAGTTTATTATTGCCTCAGGTGCCATTTAGAATCAATGGCAGCATGCGCTGCAAAACATCATGACACTCATGTGAGGTGTGAAGTTGCACCAAGCTCTGTTGAAATCAGATGGCCCCTGTAAAACAAGTCCTTTAAAATATCACCTATGTTCGAGGACTTTTGATAAGCTCCGTATGTTGTGAAAATTTGTTGTCATTTTTCGGCACACTGCTGTCTTTATTTTCTGCTCACGCTCAGCTTCAGATTCTCTATCATCGTTACAAACTATCCGAATCGGCAATCAGTTTGGAACTACGGAAAGCATATGAATCCAACCCACCGCACCTCCAAACGGCCAAATCAAGAACGAGTGCGTTATCTTGTTCGTCTTCCGTCAGCTTGAAGTCCAGCTTCGGTTGATTCACGTTCAGGGGTTCTCCATTCCTGAAAAGGCACACCTCCCTTTCTTTCCCTTTGCCAGCACCGTCCCCGTCCACCATTTGTCTGCTGTTTTTGGCAGCATTCTTTTCATGTTCTTGAGCAATTGCATTTCTAGCTTCCGGTGTGTGCTCTGTCATTGACGTCCAGAAGCTGAAAACGGAAATAACAGGTAAAAATATAGTTTCGAGTCGGTGAATTTGATCCTACAAATTAGTCGAAAGTACCCAGTTCGTCTGTTTTACCTTTCTTCTGTGTTGGATTCAGTTTTTCTTGCTTCGTGTTCTTCGGGCTTCATCGTCTGCTTCTGCTTGGCGTCTGAAACAGTTGAAAGTGCAAATGGTTTAACAAAGCCACACACTTCTTGGGCAATGAATTGTGAAATGGACACAACTGTGCTGTCCACACGCAATTGTGTTCTGTGCACTTTGTTCAGCACACAAAATTTTGCACTGTCCCAGCAGAAACACATCAAAGATCCTAACCGTGCGGGGATGATCTCAAGGCACGGTACTTTTTCAGAAATAACCAGGGGCTTCATTTTGGTGGATGGGAGACAGCCCTGTGTTGAGAAATGTCCCCAGTGGCTCGCTTGTCCGGGCATATTTTTGGTTCGCTCTGGTGGGAAATTTGGCATCCAGAACAAGATTATTGCACCCGAAATGATCCCTAATTTCAAAATTTGAACGGTTCAAATTTTGCTCCCCCCGACAGGGGCGGTGCTCATCTCCTTCCCTAAAAGCTGCTACTCCTCCGAAAATTTGAAGTGACACACCTGGATTTTGCACCATTTCTGAGCCTTCCGACCAAAGCGGCAATTTGGGTCCGCAACGTTTTTCCGATAATGTACTTTTTTCTTCAAAATCACCTCGCCACAGTACTGTTTTGTGAGTTGAAGCCCAGTTTGCACGATTCAGTCAGATTTGTGGCTTGTCCCCTTCAATGTCCAAGCTAGACCATCCCATTGGCCATCTCCGATGTGTACTCCACGTATTTTTTGATCCTCTGTGGGCCACCTCCCTTGTTCCTCACGATAAGCAGGGTGACTTCAAGGAGGCATTGGTCACACAAAAAGGGATTAAACAGATGGGTGAGTGCATGCATGTTCAATAACAAAACTGTGCCCAAATCCCAACTGCAGTCACGTGCGCTCACCCAGCCAGTTTTGAATCGCATGCAGATTCTCTGCCTGGTTAAATTTTTTTTTTTCGAAAATTAGATATTGCAAATTCCTGTGTTAAAATCCCCTTTCTCAAACATGCCTGTTCGTCTTACCATTGTAGTTCGCTTGC